>VZTJ01002933.1:458045-550624 GCA_013397795.1 Orthonyx spaldingii | reverse complement strand
ACTTTGAGCCTCTGCCGACGCTGCTGGAGGATGAGGTGAGTGAGGCAGGTGCGGGGACGGAGCCGCCGCCCTTGCGCTCACCTGTGGGAGGCGGCCGGGGCCGGGGGCGCACCCGCCCCCCGGGAGCGGCCAGGCCGCGGCCACAGCACCGCTCGCTCCCGTGTGGGCTCCGCCGGCTCCTGCTGCCTCCTGCCCCGCCAGCCCGGCCACCAAGTTGGGCTTAGCGCATTCCCGTGCACCTTCTCCACATAACAGCAAAGTCATGGTCCTCGAGTGCGGGGTGTCTCGTCACTGCTGTCGTAGCCGTGGGTTAATGCTGCAGTCGGCAAGTACCCGTGTCCTTGTCGCACCCCATCAAGGGAAATTTACATGGGCAGAACAGTTTCCCGAAGCTGCCAACCACTTTTTTGTACAGCTTGTATATTGCTGCCCTGTGCTAAAAGGCCTTTGACACTGGGAAATAAAAACAAAAATATCAAGCTGTTAAATTTATTTGTTCAGTTGTTATGCGAAATAACCTGTAGCTAAACGCAGTTCTTGTCATCACATTTGTCTCGATCTATTATTGATTTCGCACTTGCTTTTTTATTGCTCTTGCTCATCTTTATGTCTTTTTATGTGAAGTGTGTTTCTTACCCCCTAGTGAATGTTTGCGCAAAATGTTTGGAAATTTCTTCCCTTTTTAAGTAAAGGTTTGGTGAACTATATGTGAGCTGCTCATTTCCTGAACCAGATCTTTTAAACTCTCTTATTTGCTCCATCAAGAATCCATGCTGAATCAGGAGTTAAAAACGAGTTTGAAAACGCAAGGCCCCTTTCAGTTTTGCTAAGGCACCTAATGGCTCAGCAGTTTGACTCTTCCACCATCTGTAGTGCTCAGTGTGGTAGGCCCTCTTAGACTGGCCCATACAAAATCTTGGAGGAAGTTGGTAATGCCCTCATTTTTTACACATTGGCTAAAATACTTAGCGTATTTTCTCAGAATGGAGAAGGCTAAGGGTTGACTCTTCTGTACAAGAAAGAACTGGGCCCATTTTTCATACCTGCGCACTATATTCTTTGATTGCAGGTTCCCACAAGTCCCATCTATTTAGTTATTACAGAAACATAAATAATTGCAATATTTTTGTTGGGAGAATGAGCATGGCCTATCACCTGGTGATTAGATAAATTAATAAAAAAGGGCTACTTTGAAGAGTACTCAGAGAGCTTACTCAGGCATACCCCTTTTTTTCTTCAGATGTGATGAATGTAATGAATGGTATTTGCCACATTTTCTGTGGTTCTGGAATAGAATGTTTTGAAGTTTGTGTGAGTTATCATAGCAGAAATGTGTCAGAAGGCTGTGAGTGCTGTTGTACTGAACTCTCAGTTGCTTAATCATTTAGTGGAGTCTACTCTTCTCATCGTTGTACCTAGTACAAAGAATGATGTTGGTGTCTGATGCATGTGGATTTTTGCCAGTATTGAAGCAGGAATCTGCCTGAGCTCAAGAGTAGAAAATGCTGAGGATGTGTTTCCAATTCCTCTCTTTACAAGAACTTTCTTTATTTCATACTCCTTTATTATAAAAATTCCAAAATTTTTAAGAAATGGTCTATCTGTGGCCAATTAATTTATTTTTATTCCTACTCTTCTTAATTATCTCTGCTTTATTATATGCTCCTGAGCTGTTTTGTAACTTGCTGAAGAAAATATAAGGGAAAGCTGAGAACTAAAGTGAGCAGTTAAGCATGGTTGCCTGACCAGTTTACTTTTTGTAGCTCTTAGTGTTAAAACCAGACACTTTTATATGTGTCTTTTGCTGAAAGAGACAAAAAAGAGTCGTCTGCATCTCTGATATGTACGACATTTGAATGAAGCAACTTCCAGTGGTCTGAAGTACTGAGGCAGTTGCTCACCAGAAGCTTCAACTTGCCCAGAACCTCCTGTGTGTTACAGTGTTAAAAGGATGTTTTTTCTGCATGGAAAACTTTTAGTCTGTGTTGCTTTGGGGATACAAGCTGGTCAAATGCAAGTCTCAGTGTTTTAAATGCTTCATTGTCTACAAAGGCCTTGCTTAGCTACAATAGCAGCTTTAATACCTAAGGTCAAGAAAGTGTGATCATTTGGGAAATACGTGGTTTCTGTGAAGTTAGTAACTTACTGCCCTGGAGCATTGGAAATTGAAAGGCCTGCTATGTGGTGGTGGTAGTGTTTTGTTTTGTCTTTTTTTATGTTTATTTTATCTTCACCTTGCCATCCACTGCTGATGGAAGCCACTGAACATTCATAGGACCTTTTTCTTTTTTCCTTTTTCTATATTGTATAACTTTCTCATCCCCTGGAAGGAAGATAAGCTTATCTGACATGAGATCATTACCTTTTATTTACTTCCCAAATAACCACAAGACAAAGATGTTTTTGTAGATTTATACTGTAGATACTATTGCTGATAATTATTATCTGCAGTGGAGTTCAGCCTCAAAGCTTAACTCAAAAGAAGTTCTCTCAAGTCCTTATTGTGACTGGAATTTGATATTGAAGCTGTCTTAAAGATTGCAGGTTTAATTTTTTCACGTACACTCTAAATTGAGCCTCTTTTGTCCATATGCACAGATGAAACCCGTATAGCTTTGCATCTTGATTAGTAAAGCATTCTTTTATGTTTCTGTTGTGGCAAATGCCATTGTGTCACCTAGCCAGAGGATTCTAGGAGAGTTAAAAATAATTTAAAAGTTCATAGTTTTGATCATAGAACTTTTTTTTTAAACTCTTCTTGCTGGCCATAGAATAAGCAGTGTGTCTCTTCTTTTCAAGCCTATCCTCATCCCACGCTCAGTTTGGTCAGTTTCAAAGCCTAATGTTTGTAGTAGAGCTTCTTGCCATGTGTTTTTGTTTGCAGATAGAAGAACCTCTGTGCTGCTCTTCGTGCTTGGAACAGCTTCTCTATGGAGACGTGTAAAACCTCTTTATCCACCCTCAAACTCTGACAGCAGCATTACACAATTGTACTGAGCACAGCACAGAGAAAATAAAATTTTGTGCTGAGATCTTTTGCTGTTCATTGTTATGTAGGACTGAATTTAATGAGACCAGGATCCAGGATTAGTGCTAGAAGGCACTGTAGTAATGCTGCCATTAGTAAATCAAACCATGTCTAGGCTGATGAAAAATAAGACCATCAAAAAGAAAAGTTTCCCAAATAGCAGTGAGTGTGCTTTATTTCCTACCTCATATTTATTTATTAAGCATTATACTTTAGACTAAAAAGCATAATGCACTTTTGGACTGAGGTTTGGTTCTTATTTGAAGGATATTATGAAAGCAATGCCTAATTCTCTGAAACACATATTGATAGACATGTTAGTCCCTTCTGTATATGGTTATCCAGATGTCATTGATGTTCTCCAGTGCCAAAGTAGGTAAAGAAATTTATAACTGTTCTCCAAGGGATTAAAAGTTTAAACCATAGCAGTTTTCTGAGCTGTAAGATACTTCACATCTTCTTTTGCTGATGATGACATACTTTCTTTTCTCCATATGCTAAGTAATATGTATCTACATCTTCCATTCAGGATATATTTAATATCACTGAGAAGGATAGTCTTTAGTCTTAATTACTTACATATAAATGAGAAAATACTGTGTAATTAATGGAAATTATAGCTCTGATACAAAGAAACTTCTGTAGATTACCTTCAATTTTTGTTACTTTATTTTTCCTTATAGATGAAATTGATGGTTTGTTTGTTTGGGTTTTTTTCCCTCATTCCTTTAAGTTCGTGGAGTTTACTTCTGTAGCTGTGGGTTTGTATTCCAAAAATATCTGTAGAGAGGCTTGTTGCTTTGAGCCAAGCATTGTTTCTGACCATCTTGACCAGGAAAGACACATTAGAAACACATTTTTGTGGGTCTGGACTCATATCCTTACTGTGATAATAGGGTCAATGCAAGTTGACTTACAGTTTAGGACAGCAACTTAGAAACTTAAGTCCATGAGCTATTTTGATCACTAAGCGTTCTGAATGTCATGGAGAGGCCTAGGACAACCAATGTGTTTGGTTTTAAGTCCAAGTACAAAAACACTTTTCCTATGGCATATTTGGCTTTTCAATTTTTTTAAATGGTTTACACCACTACATTTCACAGCAGCATCATTCTTAAGACAGGCTGATCTAAAGGGTACTTTTTTCCAGATCACAAATGGTAGGGAGAAGTGCTGTGAAGAGAATTTTTAAGTAGTTTATATAAAGGCACCTGGGAAAGCTTGAAAGGCACGGGTGAAACAAAATGTTTTCATTTAGTCTCTCTGCTTTTACCTCCAAATGGTCTGTTTCCCTAACTTTGATGCAGTGTTTATGTAACTTGCGTATCTGCCATAGTATTTTTTTTTATGTTGGCATACTGTGATATCTTCATTCAGGTTAACTGTGATGCTTAAAAACACTCTCTGTATTAAGAGCAAAGTCATGCACTCCATGTTTCTTGGGGTGTTAAACAGTGTCCTAGAAAGTCTGAGAACTTGCTGGAAACATTACTTGTAGCCAATTGTGTCAAATGTAATCTATGATACACAAAGTAGTGCCATAAAATCCAGGGTAATTTATTTAATTCGTATCTTGGCAGGAGAATGTGTCCCTTGCTGATATTTTGTCACTGCGGGATAGCTGTCTTACTGAGCAAGATATTTGGGCAATTTGCCTGGAGTGTTGCCATTCTTTGAAGAGCATTGCCCATTCTGCAATTTTCCAGACACTCTGCATCACTCCTGACACTTTGGCTTTTAACACCAATGGCAATGTATGCTTCATGGAACAGCTCAGTGGTAAGTATTTGTGTTTCCAGGCCGTTTGTTTTACAACTGTGGAAACTCATAGTGAGAAACTGCAGTAAAACATTACATTCTATTTTTAAGACTTACAATTAAAATAAAGATAAAACTTACTTGAGAAGGGGTGTGTATATGTACATCTGAAACCGCACATTTAGTTTTGTAATTGATGAACAAAGGCTGTTCTGAATTTGCTTAGAAAATTCCTCCTAGTTATTTTAAGACTTAACCAGGTGATAAGCCTTCTTTATGTCCATTTTAAACACACAGATTATGTACTTGTGTACCTGTGTGCAAAGTCTCTACCTTTGTAAAGCATGTCCTTCATCTCTTACAGATCTAATTTCACAGATATGCTCTGTTTCTAGAGAAGTCTGATTCACTGTATCTTGGTGATTGTGGCCATAAAAATGGAGCAATTCTATTGCACATTTGCTATTAAAAAGGAAAGTTGTCTTGAATAAAGGCTTTTTTTTTTTTTTTAATCTCTCTATTGATTAAAAAGGTGGGTATTTTAAGTCATGATTTTCAGACTTGGCAAGTCTGGGGACTGACTGAGAAATGAATTTTAATATGTTAAAAACCAGTATGCGGTAGCATGGAAGATGTTCAGGTATCACAGCAGGTGATCAGGGAGATGCTTATCATTGAAAAAACTTCTTGTTCAGCGTAGACAAAAAAGTGTGTTATGGTTCCTGTTCCCTTCCCATGTGATGCATCTCAAGATGATGGGTCTTAAGCCTCTTAATGATTTTACAGAAGAGGAAGAAACCCAAACAACTCTTATTCTATGGTACTGTTAAAACTACATCAGCTCATAACTAGGAGAACCATTCTAGTCTATATACACATTAGTCAAGTTTTTGTTGTGATTTCTTTAACCTAATTTATATTTAAATCTATGTCAGGATAAGTGTTTATTCTTCAGTCAAAATCTAGATCACAGTATTGAGAAAAAATTCTAGGGAAAAAATGAGGTAAGGTAGCATTGCAACAAATGAAGATTTGTTTCCTTCTTTAGGATTAAAGATGGTATTTTGTATAAATGGAACATCATAAAACATAATTAATAGAGATGAAAATATATCTTCATAATTGTTGTGATATTTATTTGTTATTAAATTCCTCAAATAGATATAAGTCAACTTTTAGTTCCATATTAATAGGGTAATGTGGAATCAATTTCCTTTATTTTAGAAGCTTGTCATACCTTGAAATTAAAAAAAAGAAAAAGAAGCTGGCTTTGTATAAGCCAAGGGTATATAAAGGACTTGTTGAAGAGAACAAATCTAGTGGATGAAAAATGCCCCTCAACTAAGATCTTTGCTTGTAGCTGGGAAAGAAAAAATCAATTTCTTCTTAAATGTTTTAGTCTAATTGAATAGCTGGCAAACAATTGATCCAGGAATGCTGTATTCAGGTACTTAAAATGTGGGATAACAAATTCCTGTGCAAAGCAAATGTACAAAGATTTAGTTCCCTGAAGTCATGTTTGTTTCTGAAGAACACTTTTCATTAGTTCTCTTTAAAGTTGTGTTTTCCATAGGAATGCAGAAAAGTTGCACATATATTCTGCTTCTCTCTCACACACTCCACTCTGTCTTTGGCTCTTTCAGATCTTGTTACTCTTTCGTTAAAATATAGTTTGTTAGGTAGGCGCATGAGGAGGTTGTCCTTCTTGCTTCCATGTAGTTGTTGCCTATGGATTTATTCTTCCAGAAGAAAATTATAACCTCTGGATTTGCTTGCCAGTGAGAGAAAATTAACAGCCTGTCATCTCAGCTTTAGAAGCAGGTTCTGTTTCCTGCAGGTTGTGTGGTGCTAAAGTGACAAACATTCAATAGGATGTTCTGCCAAGGGGTCTGATACCTTCTTGTCTCTTGAGATCAAACAAGTTCCCATGGGAAACATTGTATTAAAATAATACAGTGAGCTGTACCAGTGATAAGTTAAATACTTGTACAGCCTTTAAAGTGTTCTGTGGAAAGAAAGGGAAAAGGTAGTGGGGAGATAAAAAAGAGCAGTAGTCTGCAGGTGGGGGAGAGGGGAGAACAAAACATCTGTCCATTAGTTCCCTTTCCCTTCTGCCTCCTCTGCTCACACCCCAAAAATGTGGTGGTGGGTAAGGAATGCAAAATTAATTATGTACCCCCCTCTTTCAGTGGGAAATTACATTTGGGAATGTCTTAAGGAGCTGTGAATCAGTTACTGGCACCTGGCTAGTCAGCCATGCCATGTAGCTGCAATGTATGAATATGTAAAAAAAGTCCTCTCTAGTAGTCTCTACCATATAACTGGGTTTAGTGTCTTCACAATAAACACTTTGGATTTCACTTCTGAAGTACAGGCACAAAAATTCTATTAAAGCTAAAGTTATGATGATTATGCCGTGGCTCTGAACATACTAGTTTTTCTTCTTGTTGAGAAGGAAAGTACACTTTTTGCATGTAAATCATCTCAACCATCCTAGCTTCCCAGGATAGATTAGGTGAGTTGTATATATATGTGAAGAGTGGTTTTTAAGTTGTGGTCTTGTTAATTCCTTGACGTTCTTTACTGGGTTCATGTGACATAAGTACAGTGTGATACTGTGTGCCTGCTTGGATGCAGAAGCAGCATCAGCCTCTCTTAAGATGTTCTTTCTTCTTTCCATCTCCTCACTCAGAATTGACTGCTATAGGAGCTCAGTTCTCTGCTCAACAGCACATACGTGGGGAATTTACTTCCTCTACTCCTTTATCATAAGTAAAACAAACTAAGCAGAAAGGTCAGAGTTCTAAGCTGGCCTGTACATGAAGAGGCAATTAGCTGTTCAGACTGGCTTTGCTGCTTGAACCCTTATCACCCAGATGTGCATTGAAAAATAGTGAATGGAAGTGTCCAATTAATCAAATCAGACCTCTAAGCCACAGCTGAGCCACACCAGTTTAGGTGGTAACTGGGTCCAAACATAAATGCCTGAAGGCAAGAAGTGGTTAGACATGTTAAATGTATTTCTTTGTGGGTGTTTAATCTGTTTTGTTCCTTAGTAGGAAAGTTATGATGTCTTCATTCAGAAAGTTTGAAAACAGCTCTTTATTTTACTTCCAGCACTACTAACATGGATAACAAGTTCTTTGTACATCAGGTGGGAGTGAACCAAAATACTGCTTTACAAAGTTTCTTTTGTATCAGATAGGAGTGTATCATTACATTTGTGTCATCAAATTGTTTTGTGGTTTTTTTAAACAAGACTACTAATTTCTAATCTGGCATGTTTCCTTTTGTTTTCAAAGATGATCCAGAGGGTGCCTTTGTTCCACCAGAATTTGATATCACCGGTAACACTTTTGAGGCAAGTTCATAAATTTATCTGTAAAATAGAGAGGGAGGTTAACAGTTTTGGTATCTCTGGCAATGCCAAATGCCCAGCATTCTCAGTGTATAATTTTAGAATTTCTAAAGATTGTGAGTAGTAAATGGTGCTGTTTAGATATGTTTTGTGAAAATAAAAAATAAACTTCAAATGCCATATTAATTTTCTGCATAAACATTTGTTCACTAACTGTTAAAATGTGAGAATCTATTTTGGCTGAATAATGTGTTGCACTAAACCACAGCTGGCCTATATTATGTTCACTGGTGCCCTTCACTGGTTACATTGGCTTGTTTGGGGACTAGTCATGAACTTTTATGACTAAATATAAAATTTGTTTGCTATCCTCTTCAATAAAATAATTCAGGGAAGGGTAATCAGCAATTTTATCTTTGATTTAATGAAGAAACAGATAACTATCTCTTGCTTTGCAATGCACAAATGCTCTACATTGTTAAATTAAATTAGATTTAAATTGTTTATACTAATTCATTAGCCTCCCAAGTCAACCATCTCAGTGCATGCTACAGGAGTACTTGCTTATTTAATATCCTTTTTCTTAATACACTACTTTTTCTGGCATGTATTCTTTTGTAATGAAAATTCTTTAATTAGCAACACATTTAATTCAAGGTATATAAGAAAAATCTGGTTCTTTATAGTTCAATACAAATATCTTTTGCTTTTCATAGTTGTAGCCTTCATAGTCATATTTATAGTTCTCTGTGATTCGTGGTGGAGAGGAGTGGGAAGGAGGAGGAGGAGAAGTGAACCTTGGAAATGTGTAGTATCTCATATTAAATGAGAATGATAAGGCAGGAAGGGTGGTATAATAGTGCAGTCTTTGAAGGTTAGGCAACATTTCACTCTGTTGCTATGCTTTATTAATGTATCTGCATAGGCCAGCAGAGCTCTAATGGTTTTGTGCTCACTCTCCTCCTCATCCCCATGATGGTTTGTGGGGAGTCTTTCTTTGTGGACAGGGATTGTTTGGAAGTGGCCTGCATTGCCTGTAAACTTGGCAACTGTAGAAGCCTTTCTATTCAGATGTGGTTGAGGAAAACAAGACGCAAAGGTGACTGGTTTTTGTTTCTCTCTTTTTGTTGTGCTTCTGAAGCTGCACTTAAGATTTTACATAAATATGTTCTTCAACCCTTAACAAGCTTCCAAGACTTGACACAGAGATGCTTACAAGATTCATGGAATTATTTGTTCCTTTGTCCAACTTATTTCCCCCAACTCTTTTTCCTTGTCTAGAAGTTGCTGAACCAGTCTACATAAAGTAAATAGATACACTGGAAGAGGTTCAAAGACCAAGGAGATGGAACAAGATGAAATAGGAATTTGGGAAGACTGTGGTAGTACTAAGTGACCTGAAATTTTAGTTCTGTCTGTTGAACAATGCTGTTGTATTCTTTTTGGATAAAACTCATCTGTGTACAGATTTGTTGTTTAACTCTTCTCTTTCAGCAGTATGTACAATCCTGTTAAGCCCCAGTGAATCCCAGTACCAAGCACGGCACAAACACTTAGTCAGTGAAAGCTGTTTGAGTCAGGAGTGACTCTGAACATTGACCCTTTTATTCCTTTTGCAAAGGTCAATGAAGATACATAAAGTGCACGTTTGTGTGGAAGAGAGTTAACATGCTCTGCCTTGTGTGTTGTGAAGTGGGGTAAGGGCTGGGTGCATTGATTTCTGCATGTTGCTGCTATTTTTTCATCTAGCAGATTGGGAAGCCTTCCAAAGCAGAGAGAGCAGTGCTACAACAGTGTTTTGTTGCCTCAGTTGTTTTTCACTGACCATCCTAGAGCAATACATGAGACTGAAAAGCAAGGGCTTTCCCTGCATTCAGGCAAAAATGCATTGTTTTACACTGGAATTTGTGTGCATTTGGTCAGACATCTATGGGATTCAGAGTATTTGTGGAACTTTCAAAGCTTTGCCTCTCATCATGTGTAGAGTTTGGTTGAATTTTTAAGTGCTTTAGTGCCAGACCAACTTCTGCCAAGGATTCCATGCTGGTCTCTGCTTGCTTTTACTTTTGCAGTTTACCAGACCTACAGTGGGTTAATACTTATGTACTTGTCACAAGGGTTTTATAGTACTGTAATGTTTCCAAGTTGGCCATTTCCTTCTTGGTATTAATACTTCAGGTTTTTCTCTTTTCCAGAAATATTGATACTTTTGTCTATCCCCTCACCCCTATTGTAACTTTCTATTGTGCAATAGCAGAATAATACTGCTTTGTATACATCTCTCTGAGGAAACCCTGGACACTTGTGCTTTCTCCGTATTATGAGGTTCTTTGATTATAGTAAGCTGCCCTTTTCACAGGGACATCAAGTCTCTTCTGTTACTGCTTGCTTCTTCCTTGGTAATGACCTGACTTGGTTCTTCTTGGAGTATTTTTACAGCTGCTTGGTCTGCTTTGTTTAGAACAATGGCAAGTAGCGTTTGTATTGAAACTGCCCGATTTCAATATAAATAGAAAAAATTAGTTTTGGAACTACTAACTATATTCAGGATAATCTTTGGTAGCTCTGACTCCAGTGTCAAAGCTCAGCTGATTCAAAATAGTTATATCAGCCAGAGATTTTGCTTGATTTGAGTGCGACCTATTTTGTGGCTTCTAAAATGGAAGCACACAATGGGGTTTGTATGGCTACTGGATGACTTCTTCATCTTTAAATTCTTTTTTAAAAATTCCTTCAATTAAAACTACAGTTATTTCAACAAGAGATGGTTTGTTTCCTGCTTGGTGAATTACTGATCCAGACCTCTAATGGTATTGTGACTCCAGCCTAATTGGTTGCTAAACTTAGCTGGCACTCACAAGCACACAAGGCTAATGGACACAGGATACAAACTGAAATGCATTACTGTCCTGGTGTCTGCAACGACACTATTAAAGATGTCAGTTTCTAGTTGGAATTTCAAATAGTAAGAGATCTAAAGCTTTGTCCAAATGACAGTGCACAAGACTGAAAAGTAATTGATTTCGTGTGGTTGGTTTCAGACTTGTGCCTTCTTTCCTGACCTGCTCTTCATTTGTAAAGTGGGAATAATAGCACCAGCTTCAGTTACTGTTGAGAGTTGGAAGGTGAAAACCAATGTCAGGTGTAAAATAGAATTTTTAGAGAGAAACATGGTTAAGAAGGAATTGGCTGTGAAAGGGGCTTGTGGTACTGACAGTGAAGTGCAGCTGAACTTTCCATGGTGACTTAAGTGCTGCCACAGTTCCAGCCTGTGGGGTTGGAGGAAGGATTGCAGTTTCTGAGCATCTGAAGAGACCCTGAAGTCACTGTGTTACTGAGTGGTTGGAGTGGCATTGAATAGGCTGGTTCTGGTATGTTCTCCTCTTCCAGGTGTTTGCATGGTTGCAGTACAAGGGCAGAAAGGCAGCCAAGCAGATACTGCTGGGCTCTAGGACAGCACTGAACTAAAACAGAGAATCTCCTGGCTATCTGTTCATGTTAATTATTTTTTCTATCTTTGCCTCTTCTTACAGACTTCCATTATCATTGTGCTCTAATAAATGTACTGTCAAGAGTTCGTGCTGACAAGAGAAAGGGTGAATAGGATATAAACTTTAGAGTTATGATCCATACTGTAACTCCCAAGAAAAGGTGAATTTCTGTCCAGTACACTTATTATCATTTGCACTTCTTAATGCAGATGCAGGCATGTGATGTAACTGTGCTCAGTAAAAGTTTTAAGATGACTGAAGCTATCACTTGCCTGCATTGATGGAACGATCTCACTTTGTCTTTTCCTCTAAGCTGAAAGTTGTGCCTAAATTTGGTATTGCAAGTATTGACCACATTTTTGTTCTCACTGAATCTTGAGCTAGAAGTCAGTTAGAAACATCTGGAGTATAAAATCTAATTTTATAATTTTCTACTCATCATACTGTAGAGAACAGCAAAGAATGTGAATTTTTCTGTTCTTCAAAAACATGAAGAGACTGACATGCAAAAATAGATACTTGAGTCTTCTTTTAAAATTTGGCCTGATTCTGCCTTCTAAATAGGAAGAACTTTAGCCTTTTTCCTAAGGAAAATGGTTCCTATTTCATTTTCTTGCCCTAAGCGGTACAGTGTTAGACTTGTGAAATTTGACCAATGAGAGGCTCAACATGAATAGTTAAAGATTGTTGAGTTCATTAATAGCCTTACTTCTATCACTACAATACAAGATTGCCTCAGGTTAAAAACATTGGCTGTCTCTAACCAGTTTCAAATAGCTATTTGTCTGTATCACAAAACTGCCATTGAGTCTCACACAGAGGTTCATTGATGTGGAACACCACATTTCTAAGATATGAGCTTTCAGTGAGATGAAGGACAGATGTCCACCATGTGTGAGCTTGCATTTATAGTCTTTTAATAATGTGGCTATTCAGTTTTGCTTGTTCTAGTGAACCTTTGTAATAGAAATCAGTGAATTTTCACTCTTGTCTATTTTTTTTTATCTAAAGGAAATTGGATAATACTTCTGTTAATGACTTATTTCATTATTTGGAAGTGATAAGATGCAGTAGTTCAGAAGCCTCAGTGTGTAGCAGCATTAAACCTTCAGAAATTAAAGAACTGAAAATGTGATACAGACTTAAACACTACTTTGAAGAGGAGGGGGAACTATAGGTTCAAGAAGGGGAAGAAAGTGAAGTTCTCACTTCCTCTTTTTATCATCTAGAACTTGTTCTGGCTTTAATCTATCAGGACAGGAGGGGCGTGCTGATCTCTCACCTATGAGAGAATCGCAATTGGAAAAGGCTGAATGCTGTCACTGTCTTTGTTAGAATGTCATGGCTGTCAGCTTGTAGTTCTCAGCGGGCTGTAGTTGGTTTACATTATATCAAAAAAGTCCAAGTGTTTCAGCAACCTTAAAAATAAACAAATGTACACGAAGATGTAGAACTACTGCAAATAAAAAGATCCAAAACAAAATGTTATTACATTGTTTTTCAGTACTAAATCAAGATTCATACAACTTACTCGTATGAAATGTGACAAGGCAGTTGGAGTGATAAATACAATATACCTACAAATATGTTATGTACATGTAAATGCATGGGTTGAAGTGTCAAATGAAATAGTGTTCTACAGAATAGATAAAGAAAGAAAGGTTCAGGGGGAGTGTGTGTGTATATATATATCACTATATATATACAGCGGATATATATAGAAAGAAAGAAAACTGAGCTGACAGTTTCATGCTGCAGTATTTCTCAATAGCTGATCGTTACTAACCTAGTGCTCATGTCTCAGCTGTTGGTCTTTCTCTAAATGTGAAAGCCTTCATCTTTCTCACAAATCTAAACAGCAGACAGTATAAAGAAAGTCTTGTCTTTTTGACTTTCCTAGTCCTTTAAAGCAGTAGCTTTGAATACTGTGAGATTATCTCTATTGTTCTACTCTTTCTTTAGCTCTCAGTGCAGGATGAAAAAAGGAAACTTTTATATGTTCTCCTAGAGGGGTTTTTGGTTCTGTGTTTATCTGATGGGGGAAGCAAGTCTTTTGAAACACCTAGTGCCTTTTTTCTTCAGTTCTGTTTCCCTAAGTTTCATTCAGCCTCCCCTTGAGACTAATTCTATCTAACAGCAGCAAGGCTTCTCATCAGCAAATGGTAACTTATCTCCTCCTGTAGTCTAAACGATTCAATCTTCTGAGTGTTATTTAAAGCTATCTTTTCTTTCAGTGACAAAAATAAATTACTTTCATTTGGTTACCTCTGCCTCTACTGTGCTATAGAAGAGAAAATGGAATTTTCCAGTTCTTGCTTTTACATCACCGTCCCAGCTGAGGTTCCTTTCAGGAACTTAGGACTGAGCAAACACCGTTTAGTTGCCTTACACAAAGTTAACCAAAGGAAGAATGGGGCCAATGGGATTTTCTTTTTTTTTCAGCAGTCTCTTTATTTGTTTGGTTTTTTCCTTTTAATGCCTAGACTATCTTAAAGTTTAAAACTTGGTTACCTCAAAAATCTACAGCTTGTTGCTTAGTCCTGATGTTGGGTTTGCGAAGTTGTCATATTGGTCTTTGCTAGCAAACTTTTTTAGCATATTGCCAGTATTTCCACAGTTTTGCCTCTAAACCTGAAACAACTTTTCAGACTGACTTATTTTTATTGGAAATAGTCTGTTTCCTAGGCAAAAAAATGTCTTTAGAAGAAAAATGACTGTACAGTAACCTGGTCAATGAAAATATATAGAATTTTAGGTTTCTTCCTTATTTGGCTACAAGATTCCTATAAGAAAGCATTATTGAAGTTACGATATATAAGTTTCCCCCTAAGATTGGTGAAGATTATGCCCTGATGTACGAAAGCATTTTTTTAGTTATCTTACTTAAGAGTTTTTGCTTTGTGAGGAAAAGTTTGGGAGTGAAGAGAGGACTTTGTGTTCTGTCTTAAAACAGGTGGTTCTTGTAGTTGAAGTTTACTTTTTTAAAAGCCTGAAGGGCTATGTTGGATAAATTTGTGGATAATCTCCATCATGGGCAAAGAACTATGGAAAGGAAAAGAGATTGTTTTCTCCTGTTACACTTGTGCAGTGTCATAAATCTCTAGGCTTCTTAATGCTAAAGATGCACAAATGTTTTGGATGTTTGTGTCCAGCCTCTTTCACATAAACTCTTCTCATTAGCACTGATACTTTCTCAGCTATGGATGAAATTGTCTTCTTTAGTCCTTCTGTCATTATCTGTCAGTTTCTGGTGCTGCCCATTCAAACTTTGATGGATCCATCATCATACTGGTCTTACTGGCAGAACTTAATTTTCTCTGATCCTTTCCACTTATTTCCATCATTTACTCCTTAGAATGGTTTACAATGCTGTTGAAATGTAAGTCCAAACCCTTAAAGGCAATGTGGAATTATTCCTTATCATTACTTGTTATCAAAAGATTTCTCCTTCATTAATTTTATGTCTGTTTTACATGGATATTCAGGTCATTTAAAGATCCATGATCATTGCTGCACTGGATCTGGATACTTTATGCTCCCTGAAACAATGACAATTAATTTTTACAATTTGCACAAACTGAAAATAAAGCCATTTCACCAGCTTATGAGAACATTCATAAATACCACTATTTTTGAAAGGTTCAGGAAAGAATTGACTTAGAAGTAGATGGTAGAATGGATGACTTCCTAAACTTCAGATAAAATTTCAAGACTAGTTCAGTTTCCACTGTGAATTAGATGTTTGTAGTGTATTAGGTTGTTGAGATTTAGTCAACAGAGCCTTCAGGATCATAGCAAAATGGTTGTCACTCACACGTCAGTCTCCTTAGTTAAAGCATTTCAGGAAGCGTTAGAAGAATAACTGAGAACATGCTTTTGAAGCTGCGGATGGTGTCTCCTGGGAAATGTGTTGAGTGTGACTTAAGTTTTCTTAGAGAAGCTTGCAACATTTTGAATTCATATTTTTGTATGTACATACTACAGGATTCTTGAATTTTTCAGCCCTTTCACCAAGTTTAAAAAATAAAACAAAAAAAGACCCAAAAAAACCCAAACAAAAAAAATATCAAAAACACAAGCCAACAAACAAAAAACCCCAAACAAGCAAACAAAAAACCAAAACAAAAAAAGTCCCTCAAAACAACCAAAAACCCCAAGAAAACTTCTCCTTTCTCTCAACTTTAATACTATTTTTGTGCTTGATTAGAGAAGGAACAAGGTTTACTTCTGCAGGAGACACTCCCCTGGGAAACAGTCAAACTAAAAAAAAAAATAACCAATCTGAAATCAGCCCCCAACCCTTCCCCACCAAATGTTTACATTCCTGATATATACAAAGAGAGCTACCTATCCATTGTCTATTTCTGTCACCTTCAACTCTTCTGTGAAAATTGGTGTTTTGAATGTTGTCATAACAAGATATGCAGAGAAGTAAATACAAAAGTGTTTGGCCAGCTTTTTACATTTTGCAGTTCATCTTATATGTGATCCTTAGAGAAAAAAAAAATAGAAATCTACATAGATTGTTACATTAAGGAAGAGTTAGCTGGTTATTGCACAGTAATAAATATTTTACATATCAGAGTCTGGATGTCATTGGTTCATGTCATGGTAAAAGAACGGGATGCCAGTGCATTGGCTCATAATGTTCTTAACTGGAAGTGCTACAATTCAGTGTTTTACCTCCAAAATGTGTAGTAAGTATCTGTCAATAGAGAATGGTGTGAATGCATTACTCAGAGTGACAGACTTTACCTGTAGGCACAGTCTCTTAGGTTTAAGATTAAAAGAATGTAGTTTTTTAAAAATAAAGAACTTCAGTAACTATGAATAACATTGTATTTAACATAAAATGAAAAAAAAATCCTACACAGTTGAAAGACAGAGCCAGTCTGCTCAGCATGCATTAACTGTTTCTCAGGCTTCCTTGTTTCTATGCCTACATGGAATAAGTTGTGTTACCTTAATTAAGTGATAAATGAATTACCTATGGCAAGTAACTTAAAAGTAAGGAGGTTAATGGTTGATAAATCATAAGGAGAGCTGTGACACATGAAACTTCATTTCAAACGGAGTTTTAAAAAATACCAGTGTTCAAGAAGCTTTAAAGATAAGTGTGAGTAACTTTTGCTATCCAAACCTCTGAGGTCTTCAGAAGGGTTTTTTTTGCAGTATTCTTCCTTACTTGTCCTAATTATACTTCTTCAGTCGTGCAGGAGAGGAGTCAATTGGTGTGCTACTCATCCGTGTTGGGGTGCCTGATCTTCATGATTAAGGGAGCCTAAAAGTGGGATGGAAGTGTAAGAAACTTGTTCTTAATTTGTGTCTTTGCTCTGCCAATACATGAGTAATTCCTGCAAATAGCATGGTTTAAATTGTTCAAGAAGCTGTGTATGTTCATCTTCATGTGACTTCCAAAAGGGAAAGGAATCTTTAGCAAAGTAACTGTCAGTAGCTTATGATACATCTCAGTCTTTACTACAGTAGTTAAGGTAACAACAGCTTTTTGAAACTGTATTGAGGTCCATTTGAAAAATTTGTTTGGTTTTTTTTTTTTTTCATTTCTGGGTGTAGCTCTGAATTGACCGTATTTCTTTTCAAAGTGATTACTACTATAGATGCTGGGAAATTACTCAATGGACAACATTCAACAGAGTCATATGGAAAGCCAGAATCTATTGCTGTTAAAATAATGTTTACAGGTAGCACATAGACTGTTGTAAATGTATCTTATTATTTATTTTTTTAAAAACAATATGTACTTCCTGTCAAAGAAGACCTGAAAAGAAACCCCTGAGATTAGTCAAAAAGTATGCAAAAAAAACTTAAAAAAGAATGAAAACCTGATATTTTTGTAATCTTTCAAAACACAGAAATGTTATCCAAAGTCTGCAATGTTTGCAAATGAATAAGATACAAAAGAGTTTTTCAAAGAAGGCCGTAGAACAAAAGCTATGTAATTTTTTGGAGCATGTTTTACTCCTGTTGGACCTTCAGTAGGTTCATACATTGCAACTCTTTATGGAGAATTATCAAAAATTTGGCTCAAATAAGAGTGTCAGAATAAACTAGCGACCAACCTGACAAAATTAGCAGTAAAATAAATTTCCAGGACCAGATGGTGAAACAGCATTCATAAAAGAAATAATTGCTTCAATACTCTTTAGTCTGGAAGAGAATGGCCTGAGGGAGAAGCTCTGCTAGAAATCTGTGAGGGGTGCTGTGGCAGCAGCCATGGAGTGAGTGTCAACTCTCAGAAAGGAAGAAGTAGGTGGCAACAATGAGATGTACGTGGGTGGATTCAAACCAAATACTGCCTTTTTATACTGTAAGATGTGGAAGTTCTTGCTGCAAAACATAGATGCAAAAAGGTTGCATGTGGATAAACCTTAGATAAATTGATGAAAATAAAATAGTTGGCACGAACCATTACAGACAAGAAGCCTGCAACTATAAATCTCTACCTAAGATAAGGTAGGTGCACTAGGTGGTGTTTCTCAGTTCAAACTGGATGATACAAATAGAGGTCACCAGAAAACAGAACCAGTAAAATATAGGCACTAGGTAACAAAGCCTTGCTTGTGTTTGTGATATAAACTGATGACCTGATGTTTGCCTAACAACATAAGTAAACTTGAAAGCTTTCACTTACTTTTGTTAGGTTAGTTAAAAGACAGTTTGAGAGTTGAAATACCGGTAAACTTTGGCCATGAGAAAATCTGACCTTTAGATGCATTTGGTCCCCATTTTTTAGCAGTTTTTTTGGGAACAACTTTTTTCAGTTAAAGTTAACTGTAGTTAGAAGGGACAAACTGCACATACAGCTTTGGTAGAAAGTGTACTTCCAGCATTTGCTACCAGTTCAAGCTAGACTGTGTTTTGTGAATAGTCTACAGTGGTTGAGCTCTTCTAGCACACTCTGCAGATTAATTATCTACGCATCCAGAGTGCCAAATGAACATAAAGCTAATATTTAATACAGCACCTTCCAGTAATTACAATTATGCAGAAAGGCATTTGTCCCTTTGTAATGAAGGAAAGTATTAAAAATAATAGGCCTATTTCCCTTTCATATTCTCGCTTAGGAATATTACTGACTTTCTTTTGCATAAAAATAGTGCGTTTTAGAGTGACTACATAGAAAAATGACAGAAGTAAATATTAAATATTGTCTCCGAGTAGTAATTTTCTCAAGCATTACCTTGAATTTCTTTATAAAACTGTGATGTTTATAATCACACTGAAGCTTTCATTTATGGAACCCTTGAGTGCGTTGAATTGTGAAAGGGTGGAAGTGTCTATATCTCTGCAATCTCAATTAAAAGAAGAAAAATATGCAAAGTAAAATAAGGGTCAGATATGAATGTCAAAACCAAGAATTGTTTTACACAATTTCTATAGCTTGTCATTTAGTCAGAAATATTCTTCAGGAAGTATTAGTTGTATTATGGTTTGTCTCTTTCAGTTCTTCAGAAGGCCTACAATTCTGAGCTCAGTGAAATCTCAATACAAAATATAAATGGTCATTATTTGTAATTGCTACATGCTTGTGCAGTCACTATTCAAAAGCTCGTTTGTTGTCAGCTTTTTCCTGTAGTGTTTGTCTGCAGCTATGAGTTCCTGGAGAAGTTTCGTTCTTTAGCCCTGTCAAGCAGTAATACAACAACGCCTCTGTCACGCTCTCTGTGTAGACTGTGTAGACTTTACTTCCTCTCCCAATCTTTTGATAGGTAGATTTTAAAACTGGAGCAGATCCTTACTGTTCTCTGATTTCACTTCCTATAATGTTAAATGGTTAGTAAATGGCATGCAGCAAGGCAAGTAAATTTTGATTAGAACTTGCAGAAGCCTTTTGGAATGTATTTCAATCATGATATAAAATTATAACATGATGGCAGAAGCTTTCCTCTCCTTTGGTAAGTGCTTCCAGTACTTAGCCTGATCATTTAAAAAAGAAACATATCTTCACCTTTTGAATTACCTTTTTGGTTTTTTTTATTTTGTCTTGTTACACCTTTGTGTCTTGGAAACCACTTTAGTATTAGAAGTCATTTTGATTTGATGCTACTTGTATGATTATGACCTTCAAATTTTTCTCTGAAATATGTGAGTTGCCTTGTTTCAGCATGTTGCTGAAAGAAAAACTTTTATTACCTCGTATCATACGTATTACTCTCTTCAAACATCTTTTTTTTGTGTTGCCATTGTGATTCTTAAAGGGCAGATTATTTCCATTGTGGTGTTCCCAGTAATGCATACCATAATGGTTTACCTACAATTCTTGTTATATTTGCGGACATGGGGCTAAGAGTGTCTGTGCTTTCTAGGATCAAATCTGGAGAGCTGATTTCCTATTCTGGCTTCTTCCCTTTCCTCCCATCGTTTTTGAAGCTGACACTGTGGTGCAGTCTTGGTGGGATGGTCTATGTATTTTTGTAACAAGTGACATTTAGTCTTTAACTCCTGAGCCGCCTTAGGAATTGTGAAAAGATTGCTTTGGATTTGTTTGGTTTTTCTTTTGGATCTCTCTGGAAATGCATGCTGTTTATCAGCTATTAAATTATTATCCAGTGATGCAAAATGCTTATAATTCAAAAAAACTCTTCTCCCTATCTACATTTAAAACGAGTGGGTATGAGGGTTTTTTATTTTTTGGGGGGGGCAGAAGGGGAATGTTTTGTTGGGTTTTTGGGTTTTATTTCTTTTTGTGGTGGTGGTTTTGTTTGGTTGGGTTTTTTTCAGGAATTAAGGAAAAAAGCCCTCTTAATTATTTAATAAAATTCCTAATGGCCAATTCAGTCCCAATTCTGGCTGGCCAGGAGAAAAGTTGTTTGCCACCCTTTCCCATTCGTTACTCTCCATAGAGCAGACTTGAAAAATCTTTAGCTTGCTTGTGAGATAGTTTTCATTGACAGCAGTCACTTCTAGTAAAAATTATGTACTTTATACTTTTTTTTATTGCATATACTCACCTTGCTCTTCTTTCCCAGGAAGTGAAATTTTCTTCCTAAGTCGAACTGTGCAGTTAAATAGAAGCATTTTGATGCATTAACTTGGGGAAAGCCCCACCTAGTGGATGTTCACAAACTCATTTTCTCGTTGCTCCAATTCGAGCAGATTTAAGATTACATTGGATTACTTTAAATATTACCTATGTTTACTGTCTGCTCGGGAAATTGATTAAATAGCTGGATTTTCTTTCCCATCTTTCTTGTGGGGTGACGGTGGTGGTGTCTGGGGAACTGGGAGAGGGGAAAGGTAAAGAGGGGATTTACACGAAAGAAAGTTTCAAGCTGAAAAAGATATCCACATTCCCAATAAATGTTTTAGCATAGAAATGAATTACAAGCTATGGTGCCTAAAATAGCCATCTTCAAAACTAGCTTTCCTGCATGTCAGAGGAGAGGAAGTACCTTAACAGAGCAACTTTCTGTGTGTTGGGAAAAATATGAGTTGGCCTTTTTCTTGTACAAGAAAAGACACAGTGAACTTCATTAAAACAAGACAGTAAAATGGAGGTGAAGCCTGTCTGGTTGCATCTCAGGCACTTGTGCTTTTAAAGGCAGACTAGAGCATATGAGTTATACCCACTGTGAACAGAAATTATTAATTGAAAAAAGTGGGATGAGGTAATGTGTTGCACTGCCCCTCTGTTCCTGTGTCCTGTAATGTTCACATCTAGCCTTGTGTGGATGAAGAAAATGTGTCTAAAGAAAATTCTTTTGTTCCTTTAAAGTTAAGCTCCTCATCTTTCTGTCCCGCTTTTGGAGCTGGTATTTGAGTTGTATGTAATGAAATAATATTCAAATAGACTTTCTTATTCTCCTGTATTATAAGAAAGTTAATTCTTATACATTTGTCACTGAAATAAATTATTCCATTCAGATGTTATTCTGTTCAGAAGTTATTTTGTTTGGAAGTACCTTCTGACTTCAAAGATGTCCCCACACTGCATGGCATTATTTCTTCTGATATTCTGACATGGTTTAGTCTGTGTAGCATAAGTCCATAACTTGTGCAGTGTGGTTTTTTCCTTCAGTTCTTAGAGGAGTGATTACAGAGGTGATGTCACTTGTTGTAGATCCTATCAAATATGTGGAATAACTTGTTAATATCAATATATTAAACTGCCCAGCACAATACTACATTTATACAAAAGGCTCTTTAAATAGAGATGTATTATGTTTTTAAGTTTGTCCTTGTTTCCTTATTCTTTTTTTAACTTTATATTCAGTTTTCTGTTGTGTTGTCCACTGAGAAATGGAAAATGACATAGCTTACTGAAAAAGAGTGTTTAATATCAAAATCAGAGAAGAAATTCTACACTGTACACTTCTTCTCTGTTCAAAAATTTATGAAACAGTCTACAGAAAAAAAACCTTTAAAACCATCATAAATTCCTATTGTGTAAGGAATTTTGGTTAAATTTCTTCCACCAAGTGGAATATACTAAAGTTTATAAATCAAGATTTTTTTTTAATCCTTTTTTTCTCAGTTACAGTTACCTTTTCAGGCCTTCAGTCTTGGGCAGACTTGGAGTAGTGCTACTTTTACCTAGTTAATTTTATTGCAAGTTAACTTATACGGACTGTAAACCATCAACCTTTAAGCATTTACATAACAGGAGTTGTACTTCCTTTGTGAGTAGTCCTGTTAGTCTAGGGTGGAGTGCAGTTTCTGCAGCTGAAATAAGTATGGATAAAAGTTGCAGTGTGTATGAAGAAATAACTTTTTCCATCACCTTGTTAGTGGGCTATTTGCTCATGCTTCATAGTTTTGAATGCTTTAGCCAACATGATCTGTTTATCTTTAAAGAAATAAACAAAAAAATCATTCTGGTCTTGTCAAGGGTGTGGTTCAGTACAGCTGCTGCTACTGAGTGCGTTGTAGTGGTTTATGTGGCACAGGGAGAGGGGCCAGGGGGCAAAGTAGCCCTTCCTTTTGGAATAGATGAATGACCTTCATTCTTCTGCTAAATCAAAATAAAGATCATAACAGTTTCTGTCTCAGTTCCTCTGAGCTCCTCAAATCTCTTCAGTTACCTCTTCTGCTTAATGATGAAGTTGTATAATAGTGAAGAACTTGAGACTGAAATTACTGCTTTGCAAAAAAGTTTTATCTTTTCTATTTAGATCTGATAGCATATAGTCTCCTTTTCTGACCTTAGTCCTAATCTTGATGTGTCCCAAATGTAAATTAAGGCTTCAGAGCCAGAAGTCAGCACTGGTTTATGTGTCTTGGTTTGGGGCTGGCATGGAGGGGAGAGGGGAAAAGAGGAATTGCCCAGTCTTGCACACATGGCTCTTGCTGATGAGCTGGTGTTGCAATTCCCCTTATGGAGGAGCCCTGCCTCACTAGAAGTAAATATACAAGCATACCTGTGGAGAAAGTACACTTCATACAATATAGAGGCAAAAACACACCTTAATGAGAAAATTAGGGGGTGGCAGAAGGAGGAAATTACTTTTGACCTTTGAGTTGGTCTTCTTTCTAAGCTAAGAGGTAGTAAAGTTGTAGCAAATGCATTAAAACAACCAAATTTAACATGGAAGTGCAGTTATTGTTTTATTTATGTATACATCTGTAAACCTGAGAGGGCAGTGTTCAGTACACTTGAATTCCTGGCTGTGGTGCATCACCACTGAAATGTTTACCCAAACTTACTTTTATATTTGCTTATAAATTTTACTGAATTGTGTTCTGTGATGGAATACAAAATGCAGGCCATCATGGATAAAATACCATTACTACTGGAGCAGATGTGAAAAGGTATTTTCTTAATTTTTTAAATTTTTTTTTAAATTTTTTTCCCAAGAAGCAAGGTAGTTCTAAAATTAAGAGGGAGCTGTGTTGTATGGGAAATCTACTGCATTAGCACTAGATTTTAAAAGGCTGCTGGTTCACCTCCGTTTTTGTTGGAACTCATCCCAAGGTTATGGGCTTTAAGAGAAGCAGAGGTAGAAAACATGGAGTATTTTTAAAAATTCTTTTGTAAGTGTCTTCAGAGACAAGTGGTATTATGCTGTAATTTTTCTGCTTGTTTTCTTTATGCTTGATAGCACTCATAAAATATTGCTATATATAAAATGGTTTTTTCAAATTAATATTTTGTTTCCCTGCTAAGAGGAATGTCACTTCAATCTCCCAGCATGCTTCTAACTTAAAAAATACTTACTCAAACACAGGGTTCTGAGTTTTATATTTAATTGTAGCCTGATGTAATACTTGTAATACTGGTTATTGATGAGGGAAAAAAGAGTTCTAGATGGACCCCACAAGATTTTCTTTTTCTTTGCAACAAGTATATCCCCCAAAGCAGGTCTGAAGCTGGTTTTGTTCCTGATGTTTAGATTGAACCATGTTTCTGATAAACTGTTAACCTTAAAATTGAAGATAGTGTTAGCTTGTGTGATCTTGAAGCTTTGGTGGCAGGAGAGAGAGAATTGATGGCATATTTAATGTCTCTTTTTAAACTTCATGCAGGCACACATCTATTCTTTGGGTGCAACACTGAAAGCAGCAATAGAATATATTGTAGAACCTGAGACAGAATCAGAATTTGGGCAAGATCTGCACACTCTACTGGAACAAATGCAAGAAGAAAATCCTGAAAATAGGCCAGATATTGAGGTAAAACTGCCCAACATCACTTTTTGTTTTAAAAAAAAGTGATACTAATATTTCTGTATATGTGCTCATTAATCTTTATTAATCTTGTTAATCTCTATAATTATCAAGATGGTCTTGATATGCAGTATGCTCAGGTTTTGCAAGAAAGCTAAGGCTTTCCCAGACTCTGCAGAAATTCATCCTTTTCCTACTGTAATGGAGATACAGTCTGAAAAGTAGATGTAGATGTTAGGCAGTGCTTGGATTTTTAAGAAAGTTGGGTGAATACACTGGTGGATCCAAATTTTCTCATTAACTGTTTCTTCGCTTTTATATTTGGTTTGCAGAGAGAGAGTGTGTCATTAGAAATAAGAGCACAGGCATTATGCTGTGAAATTTGTATGATGATTGGATTTCATTTAAGAAGGGGCTGAAGGGACCGTGTCCCAGGAAACCTCTGTTCCTTGGCATTTTCTAAGCAGTGTTGTTCAAGGCATTACTACTAACTAGTTTTCTGTAAATATGTAAAAGCTTAGCTGTATTTGATTAGATATCTTTATTGGATTTTGTATTTTATTCCATTTAGCTTCATATTTTACCTTTAGTTGTTAGAAAGAATTTGACACCATGTGGGATTTTGCAAGCTGATGTTTTCAAAGAATTTGCATTCTAAATGTTGGTTACCTAATAGAGTTATTTGACATTAACATGCAAAAGTTTAACTTTAATGTTTTTTCAGACTTTGACACGTAACCAGAGAATAACAGTTGTGCAATGTGACTTATCGTGGATTCAGTTCTTCTACTTCAGAATAGTGCTATCTACTTTTCAGGGGGTGGGTGTTTCATTTTTCCTGAGCTGATAGTGTATTTCTAAATGGTATAGCACCTATGATCAGTACTTTGCAGAATGAGTGCTGCAACAGAAAAATTAATAGATTCATTTTTATAAAGCAAAAAATATTGACTTCCCTGATTGAGGACTGACCTGATATGGAGCCTTCTTGGTCAGCTGCTCTATTTCTATTCATTTACTTTTGAGTTGTCAGAGGAGGGATTGTATAGCACTCTCTCATCTCCAACTGGGCTGCAGGCCCTGAAAGCTGTTGCTGACTATTTAAATCAACCCAAAAATAGTTGGTCTTGGGTAATATATAAAAGTCACTTTGTGAGTATATTCTTCTGTTCCTTTTCCACTGGACACTTCCTTGGGTAAACAGAGTTGGGGAAGTTATTTGAAGGGAAAACCCAGAGACTTTTCTAGGCATTTTTCTAGACTTCAGCACAGTTGGATACCTGTCTCCCTTTTTCCTGTCCTTCCTCAATCCCATGTGTGAACCAACAGTGCCAATTTCTTCCTTCCTTGCACAACAGCAGAGGAGCAGTTGAGTGGGTTAATGGGGAAGTGAGAGCATCTCCTCCGAGCTGTATGAGGTCTCATCAGTGTTTATCTAGGAATAGTTACTGAGGAAATGGTGGGATGTATTTGGAAAGGCAGATCTGTTCTACTTCCCGCCCAAAGGGACAGTTTTTTAAATGTGTGAATATCTGTAGTTAATTGTGTGTGAAACCAGTGCTAATGCCATCAAATGGTGGTCAGGCTGCAGATTAGAGACATGAAATACTGTTACTTCTTGTGATCTGATAATGACTGCTTTTTCTAACTGGGAATATTGCTTTTTAGATATTTGTATTTTGCAGTTTTTAAAAGATTCAGGGTTTAATTTTAATGTAATTTCAGTAACAAAAACATTCATTGTGCTGCCTATGTCAATGAATTCAAGTGAAGCACTGGCTGTTTAAAAAACTAGTCAACACTCTAGCTTTTCACATTTTCACTATGTTATTCATAAAGAATAACATTTAAGATAATTTTTATCAGTTGTTCTTGATGTTCTAACTGTAGGCTAAAAGTTGAATTGTATTAAATGATTTCATAATAGCCCATGGTAAAATCAAGAAATTGATTCAACCACATAATAGAAACATGCAATATAAAGAATTCTACAAGACCTCCAGTGCAGCATCATATAAATTCAGATGTATTGTGGGAGTTAACATCATTCATGTTAGTCAAAATTCACAAATCTATTCATTATTAAGTACATATTTAACATTAATTTTCTCTAGAGCATTTTGTCATTATGTGAAGAAAAAATGAAGATTGCTTCATCAAGTAATATTTGTCGAAGCTTGTCTGCTGTTGGAAGAAGAGTTCTTTCAATTGAATCATTTGGTGCTTCTCAAGGTAACCTTAAAACGTATTTAAGTCTACACCTTTAGATTGCCTGATATATCTAATGATTTTTAAAAGACTGTGTTTGTGTGTTCCCCTGTTATAGATTCCTTTCTGGATTACAACAAATCATTATTAAATATTTGTAGGTTGGTGGGGGGGTAACAGGGACATGCAACTCTTAATTAACATAATATATTTTAAGTGTCCCTTATGATTCAAAGTGATTTGTTCAGAAATAGAGAATTTGTGTAACATACTGAAGGTACGTAACAGCAATGGCAGAAAAGGCAATATAAAGATTTACTAGGAGAGATTAGAAGGTTTAAATACACATTTAATATAAACATCTGGTTTTGTATCTAGATGTCTGTGATAACATGTGGAAGGGAAGAATGTGTCAGAGAAGTTTGGGATCTAAATTATATTCAAATGAGAAAAACAGCATAGCAGGTGATTCGTCTGCAGTGGAAGATGTGATGACTGCCTGTCAAAACAACTCTTCTGTAGTTACCATGGTGACTGGAAGAGAAAGTGTTTTAAAGGAAATGCAAATTGATCTGGATAATGAGAAAACTCAACATTCTCAACTTGCAACTCAAACTGAAAAGAGCAAGGAAGAGGACAAACATGCAGTGCATGCTGACAGTTTTGCTAGCGTTGCTTTGGATATAAAATCATGTGTTATTGACTTGGAGAGAGATGGCCTTTTTAAGAAAGGTTCTTTGAGAAAAATGAAAACCTTTCCAAAACTACCACTTGAACTTGCAGATACAAATAACTTTTTTACTTCTGTTACCAACAGTGGACCACTAGATAGGAAAAATCACTTCCTAACGCAAGAGTCACTACCTCCAGACAATAATAATGAGGTTGCTTTTTCAAAGAGAAATCTTAATTCATTTGCTGTCAGTAGTCCACCAGAAGCAGAATCAAAGAATCACCAAGTTGATGATCATCTTTTAGAAGCTCCATGTGTATGCACACAGGTGTCTGGCTTGAATCTAGAAGAACATATGTCACTTATCAATGGCAAAAAGATAGGTTTTTCTTCATCTGATCAGAAAGAAGACTGTTCTGGTGCTACCTCTGAAGTGCAAAAACCAGCTGATATGCTGAAAGGCCCAAATCAGTCAAATCCTGGAGCAAAAATGCTAGACAACTACATGGTGTTGAAAGACTGTTCTGAAACTTTTCAAGGGTCAAATGAAAATTATGTACCACATTTTAACAAGATGGATTCAGTGTTAACAACAAAACCCAGTGGCAACAGATATGGATCAAACCTAATTAGGCCACCAGAATTAAGCAACGGTGTGATGAGTGCAAACAATAATGAAGATAATCTTTGTGGAGGCAGAGGTTCAGAAATGAAAAGTAATGAGCAGGTAGTAAAAATAAAGTCTTCATTATATAGTTGCTGTAGTCACTTATGTGGAGATGAGATGACTTAAATACTGTGTGATTTCTTCCCCCCTTGTCCCCTTTAACATCCCAAAAAATGGAATTTTGCTCGTCTGCACACTTTAAAAGTTAATATTGCAAACATGGTGATCCTTTTTTTCTCTTAAATTAAAAGTAAAGTGCTACAGTGAAATTTATGCTGTTGCAAAATCAACTTCCATTTTAATTTTTTTTTTTTTTACAAATGGAGTCTACTCGCTAGTGTGTTAGAGCAGCATTCTTTAATAGCTGATTACATTTGTAAGAGAACATGACCAAAGCATACATATATTTTTACCCCTTTATATTACTGTCAATGCATAAAGTTCACTACCCTGCAGTGAACCTCCCAGGTGCTTATGAAAATTGCAGAATTCCTGACTGTAAACCTGACCTCATTGAAATGAATGGCAATATCCCATCAGCTTCAGGAGGATAGAGTTTGCTTTTTTTTTTGATCTTACATGTACATTTAAATTTTTGGAAATTGTACATATGCTATATTTGTTCTGTGTTCTTAAATTGCCGTCTCTGTTTGTTATGTGTGTTTCACTATAGAATTTAAATATGTGCACAATATGATGGATATGTTGTCTCATGCATTTAATCTTTATGAATAGCCAAATAAGAGAGGGAGAATCTACCAGAATTTGTTGATAGATAATTGTAGTATGGTCTCTTCTCTGCTCAAATTACATATCTCAGGGTGGACAAGTTTGGTCTCTGACTAGATGGTTTTCTCTTGTGCCACACTCAGAGGTGTAAACAATCCCCATGGTAGGAGAGCTGCTGGATAAAACTGCGGAGTGGTTTATCCTTCTCCAGCTTTTTTGTGGCAGGATAAAAATGAGCAGCACAAACTTCACACGTTTTGTTTCCAGAAATTATTCTTAGGCGAAGTTGTTGGGTTTTTTCCTTGCTTGTCTACTGGCAAGTCAGCCTTGTTCTCCTTGCCTACTAGCCCATCTTCCAGCCATCCCATGCTGTGGCACTCAGGGTTATATTCAGTCTCTGTCCCTCCCTCTTTTCACCTTGCCCAAACACCTCCACTGGAGCACTAACCTAGAATTAGCAGGTGTGTAAAGAGCCTCTGGTTCGTCATAGCTCAAAAACTAGTGCCAATTGAAGAGTCTGTCCTAACTTTTTTGCCTTTCCTGTCTCTTCTCCCTCAATAGGTGTGCTTATTAAATTCTTAGTTCAGGAGGATAGTAAATATGGATAAGTACCACATGGCATGGTTTTGCCTTCCCAAGGGGGTTATTCATTGTATGCATACTGAATCCTTTATTTAGTTTTTAAACCCTGCAAGTGCATTCTTCAGACTCTGAGAAATGATCCATTTATTGTACACACATCCTTTTTTTTTTTCTGTTTCTAGCATCACTTATGACCATACACTCACTACATTTGAGTGTAGTGATAGAGGTTCTTTCTAAGGAGAAAAAAAAAATGTTGAAGTAAGACCTATATTCTGTCCTTACCGGATTACCAGAGCAAAACCAAATTTAAGTCTGGGTACATGAAGATAGATTCAAGAAAATAGTCTTCCCCAGCATTATAGTTTTCCAAAATTGTTCCATGAAATGAAAAGCTCTAACAAATCTCATCTGCTTTTTTTGCAGCAGCACTTGAGATTGACACACAGAAAAGTAAACCAAGACACATTTCCTGGTTATTCTGCCATTCTTCTGAAGTCTTCTCTTTCTTCAAATATTTCATCATCAGTTTAAATAATGCATTCTTTCAGCCTGAACAGAATTTCGTTCTTGCAAACAAGCAGGCTCTTATTAACAGTGAGATTATCCTGTGCCCACTGAACTCACAGGACAATCACAGTGAATTAGAAAAGGGAATTCTTATTCCAAGTACCCTAATAAGCGGTGTTGTAATACATAGGATCTGAAATGAAGACAGCAGGGTGGTGATTCTTGGTGATGTCAGAGGTTTATAGCTGTCTTTTCAATAGAAGAAATATTTGATAGACTCATGCTGTATATTCTCTTTTTTAGTAAATGATTCCAGGAAATTTTCAGGTTCTGCCACATGAAAATGTGCTATTTAGAAAAATCTTGTTGGTCTTTAAAAAAAGCCAACATAATAAAATCTTCTTTAATTATTTAACTGCTGTAAAGACAACAAAATCCCCTTAAATATATTGACAACACCTAGGCTTCTGAAATGGTTTCCTGAAATGCTGAATTTCTAGCCTCATAATCCTTTGTTTTCTGAAATAAGATCATTCATTGTTAGTAGTCATTGAACTGTATAGCAGACTTTATTACAAGTCCTAGAGAAATACAGTGGGTTAATGTTTTCAGCTTCTTTTTTTCTTTTGGAAAAGGGATTTTTTTTTCCTCAGGCACACAAAATATAGGAGTTTTTGCCTCTGTGTTACCTCCTGACAAATGAAAAAAAAAAAATCCATACTGTGCTATCCATTACATGACAAAAGTACAACTGATGTCTCTGTTTCCAGATACTATTTGCCAGAATTCTACCAAATACCTTTTTCTTTTAAGAAAACCTGAGTCCAAGTTTGTTCATTTACTGCAAAAGCACAAGTGTGAAGCCCCAGCTAATGTGATTTGTATCTTGTGGGGTAAATAGAAAACACCTCAGAAGATTTGCAATGTTGCAGTTTCCCAAGTTTTCTATAACAGATCGGCATGATTGCAGCACATAGACCTTTTAGAATAGTATTTCTAGCATTCCTTTCAATATTTCACATTGTTTAGAGAAAGTGCAATACCAACCCCATCCGGTTGAAGATCAACCTTGTCTACTCTGGAGAACAGACAGTTTTTCTTGCCTGTCAGTACTTCTCCAGTGGACAATATTTTTCTAATACTCAAACACTGCTTCTTATTGTTGTGTGCTTTACTGCTAGTAAGCCTTACTAAAAATACTTGCTTGCTTTTGTCTGGCTACTGCAATGTATCTTGTGAGGGTTTTCCTAGTAATTTTTATAGAGTTGCATGCCATAAATAAATATTTTTCACTTCAAGTTTGAGTGGGGATCTTTTTTTCTCTAACCAGTTTCATTCCAATCAGGTGTGTCTCATCTCTAATCCTTTTAAATGTTTCTCTGTGATTTAAATGCTATGGGCTTTACTTGGGAAGGGTTGATGGGAACCTGGCATATGCCAGTTTGTTTTCTGTTGGTCATTCATACCCTGTCAAGCATGAGAGAAGTGAAAAGCCATGTAGCTAGAGGCTGACACTTTAACACTGGGGAAATAACACTTGAAGGAAAGAAAAGTTGTCAATTCCCAGAATAATACTTGCTAAGAAAAGAATAATAAAAATCTTGCTTTGGCTATTTAAAACATGCCAGCATTATGTTCATAAAATAGAGTATGTTTGCATAGTCTGAATGCTTTACTAAAAGTTGGGATTTACAATTCTGGTACCAACAACTAAGTAGAAGATCTGTTAAATGATCTTTGCAGCACTGCAAAAAACCCATTGCTTTTCCAACAAGTAAGGTGTAAAATGCAATCTTTGGGCATAAAGCAAAATGGCAGCAGAATGTAGCTATAGCCAATAATGGCTCATTTATACATTTTTATGTAATGACTTTTTTATATTTTCTGACACAATTTCTATGCTGTGAAAAACATTATCGTACTTTAAAAACTGGGTAATATAGTTTTGTTATGAAAAAGTCTGGTTTAGAACACAAAAAAAATTTGGAAAGGACAGTAGGTTATAATTTTGTTTCCTCTGGTGCAGTTTCACTGGTGATAATAATGAATGTTTAATATCAATATTAAAATAATGTTAATGGTTTAAATGAAGTGGACTTATAAATGCTGTACAGTTGTCTTGAGCTTGCTTTGCTAAGATATGTGAATAGATAGGCAAGAAACAATGCATGCTACAGATGGTTTGACTAAAAACTTTTAATGATGTATTTTCCAGTACTTCAAATTTTTTTTTCCTTGGTGGTTGAGTGGGTTTTTTTTTTTTAAGTTTTAGGAAATAGTAATAGCCATGAATCAGAGACTATCATGTTAAAAACCAAAGCAACGAAACCTGAGATATGCCTAAATAAGTTTTGCATGTACATGTTTACTAAACCAAGGTTCAGTGGAGTTAGAATGTGCATTGTGTTAAAATGCGTTAGAGGTGAGATACCAGGAGCATTGCATTAAATACCTTTGTTTAAAGATTGAGGCTTAAATAAAAATTGCCACATAACCATAGGTTGAGAAATACATTCTTTTTCCTTTGAAAACTGTTCGAACCAGACTGCATACATTTTTCACCACAAATGCAAATGTGTGATGAAACATGTCTTGTCATGTACTTTGACTACACGGGGTAACTTCTGCAAGGTTTTAGAAGCACAAATCCCCAGCATATCTGAACCTTCAGTTTTCATCTGAAGTCTTCCACATTTCTCTTTCTGGTGTAGAAAGGTGAGAATTTGGAATAATTAGGACACTAGAAGAATGAACTTCTCAGATATTTCTTTCAGGAATAAAATTAATCTTTGATATGGTCAGGGTGAGGAGAGACATGAATTATAGTTAGAGATAGCAGTGCAGGAAGTTATTGGCATGACAGAAGACCAACCAGCACACAAATGCCAGCTAATAATATTATATTTGAAGCTTATTTCTTTAGTATGATTGCTAGAGAAACAATGACCACATGCATTTAAATAAAGTTCACCAACCTGTAGCCAAACTACATCCTTCTATTTCCTGACTCAGTTTGATTTGGCTGTCCTGTGGATGGCAGTGATTCTCATTTCTGCTAAGATTTGCTTTCCCTACATACTTTTTTCTTCCAGAGTTTTTCTGATGCCTCTTCATCCTATTTTCTAATCTATCATTGACACTTCTTTTTTATCATAAACTTTTGCTGCTGCTCTTAGGATTTATTCCGACTTTCCTGCTGCTCCTAAATTTCTTTCTGTCATTTCTTTCTCACTCTAAAGAGCTTGGATATCCCAGAGGTGGTGAGAAATACTTTGCAGCTTTTTGCTGTACAACAAACTTCAGTCCCCAGTCTACTGAGACCTTCTTTCCCTGGCTAGCCATTCATCACCTTCTCCTGAGTGAAAGGTGATTTGTGTATACAGTAAAGGAAGTCCATCTTTCTTCACTGCAGCTTTTAGAGCCTCTAGAGACATTAACTTCAAGAGGAGGGATTCTCTTACAGAGAAACATGTGGCACTAGTGTGTACTTACTAGAAGAAAATTCCCAAATTCCAAAACCTTCTTAATGTTTTATCCCCTCTCTGGAATTTCTCTTCTGATTTCTCTTCACTCATGTCAGCTGTGCAGGGTTAATTTGAAGATTTGACTGTTCTTTTCTTTATAAACTGTGTGTGCAAAGACACTTGAGGCAGGTGGGAACTAGGGTGCTCTGGTGGAGGAAACCGTGCTGCTCAGGGATAGTAATCTGTCAACAGTATGAAGGTCTATCTCATATATTCTCTAGACTAATGCATTCTTTTGACTATCTGTCCTTTTCCTTCCTGCCGTGTGATTGATGGTTTTTTATCAGACAGTTCAAGAGCGTACTTTTCTAGATACAGTAAAAGAACACATGGATGAAAGAATTTTGCACTCCAGGGTGCTGGTGATAGCAAAATTGGAGAACGCAACTGAATCTTATCACCTAGCTTCAAATCTATCTATGCTGAAGTTACTAATTTTTGCTATGTGCCACAATGCAGGATAGAAGAATAAAAGCACCAAGTTCACTTTTGTCTGTTGGAGGTAGGCAGAATATGAAACATTTTCAGTAAATCAAAAGGTGTGCTTCCTGACATATTTTGTTTAAAAAATGTAGTTTATCTGGTTCACCTTCAAAGAATAATTAAACAATGTGAGCCTAAAGTATTGTGTTCTTTAAGAAGGCCTTCTGGTTAAAATTATCAACAAAGTTTCAGCTACAGAAATTAATATCCTTCTTTTCTCCATAGATTGCACTGAAGCTATATCTGTTTGTTGGGCTTTATGAAATTCAGTGCAGTAGATGTGCTCATTACACATTTCCTGATAAAATCCAAAGAGCATCTTAGTAAAGGGTGTTTCGTAGACAAGATAATGAAAAATTGAATTTAGTAAATGACAGTGCAGAGGCTGATTTGTCAAAGTTAATGATGTACTGCCATTGTGTGTGTGAGAGACCCTTACTCTATGTAGATTTTACAAATACTGATTGGGATATAGACGTGTCTGCAAAAGCAACAAAACAGTTCAGAGGGGATTTTGTTTTCTGTGCTTCAGTGTTGTATTTTGGGTTTTTTTGTTTGGTTGGTTTTTTTATTTGACTGAGTTTTTATTTGTTTGGGGTTTTTTTTTGAGGGTGGCGTGTTTGGTTTTTTACAGAGTTAACCCTGAATTACTTCTGGTAATTCTTTTCCCCAACATGGCCTGAAGCTGACCTTCTCAGGACTGCATATGCAAGAGAAAATGTGCTGTGCTTTTTTTTTACACAGTTCTTTAGGTCTGCTCTCACTCAGAGGTTTCTGCCTACAGTGAATTTTTTAGTGTTCCTTTGGTAGATGAACGGAGATCATAAAGTGCAGCTGATGTCAAGAGCCACTGCTAGAGATAAGCTTTTCTATTAGCATGTTTTGATTCGGAAGGTGTGTGCGCACTACTATAAATCTTAAGTTCTTAGATTAACACAGAAACACACCAGCCTCCCCACCCTCCAAAAAAGTGAAAAATCACAAAATGTAAAGCATGGCTCTGAAGAATAGTAAGTTTTCATGGAGCAGTATCTTTATCACATTAAGGTATTATGCCAGGTATCAAAAGCTGAATTGATAGTCAGAAAAACAAATGGCTGTTACTACAAATTGAACAGCCAGTGATTAAAAACAAAACGTGCTTGGACTTCAAATAAACCTGTAATTAATTCTGTCAATATTGTTAACATCTTCCACAGAAGAACAAGAGATATTGATGAAAGCTTAAAGGTAAGACATGTAACGCAACTGGCAGGGTAAATCAGGATTTGAATGTGGGACTGTTATGTTGATGACAATCATTTGAACTTTTTGTGTTTTTCAGTGTAGGGTTGTCCCTATAGTTATGTAATTATGTTTCATCATAAAATATATCTATTACTCAATGGACATTCTAAGAGTCTTTCCTTATTTTAAGAAAGAGCTTCCAGACAGCTCACTTTTCCTGAAGCAAGTAAAAAACAACTGATTCATTTATACAGTTAGCTAACTGTGCCATTATTGAAAAATAATAAGTAGTATTAATTCATTACCGATAAGTGGAATAAATATATTTTCTTGTTACTTTTTAAGTTGAGTATGTTTTCTACTAGGATTTACTTTTTTATTGCGTCAGTAAACACTTTTAATTTGTGATAATTTTTGTAACTTTCTGCATCCTCACTCTTTTTTTCAGTGGATCTCTCTAAAACTCCTGTTATCCTGGTATGGTAGGCCTCTGAAAGACTATGAGCTCTGGGCATTATGTCACGAGTGTTTACGTACTCTGCAGACATGCATAGATTATCCAGGTATAGTCTTAATTATCACGAAGTATTTTGCCTAGTTATTTATGTTCACTGTGTTCATGTTTCCTTTATTCTGTTGATTGAAAGGATCTTGACTTTCATTTTTTGTGCAGAAAATAATAGGCAACATTTCTGTTTTGAGTCTCTTAAATTGTGACAAAACGCAATTTGGAGTTTTCTTCCATATATAGATGAATGTGGTTTTTTTCTCTTTATTCTGAATTTTCATGGCTTTTGCAGCAGAAATGAATCTTTGGCTTCCAGCAGTGAAACAAATTTTAGACCTTTTGGGAATGGAGAATCTGTACTGTGACTTTTAAGAAAAATGTTTGAGACTTGTATCAAGCAGGAGGAATCAGTTTTACACACACACACACACATATGTATATGTAAACAAAAAGCTTCCTTTTTTGCCTTGATTTCTTTGTGACAAATGATTCCTGACATATTTTCTACAATACAGGACTTTGTCGTTTTGCAGCACCCAGGATCTTGTCATGACGTTACTCCTTCCACATCCCCGATACTTCATTTTACAGGCAAATTATCAGAAGTAAACTTCTGAGAGAGCAAGAGGGAACTGTCCTTTGACAAAATTGGAGTATGTTGTGTGTGACTCAAGAAAAGACAATCCTAGGTTTCCATGGACATTCTGAATGATAGTTTAGCTTATATTAATGATAAACCTACAGCGGTTCTGATACACAGAGCAGATGTTTCCACCACCACCACCCTGCCTTTCTTTTTCTTGTTTTAAAAAAAACTTATTTTTGAGAGTATGTCAGGGATGAGTTTGAAGCGTGTAAGTGAATATAAAAAACTGGATAGTAATGTACAGAAAACTTAGTGCATCTCTTTGGATTTCAGCTTCAGTTATTTTATCTTTTATGATACAAAACTGCTTAAAAGGAAACAAGCCATAAACGAAGATTCTGAGCACTTTAAGAATTGTTACCTGTAAAACTATTTAATATACCTTGCAGTAGAAGGATTATTTCAGCCTCATAGCATGTTCCTGATGTTTCTGAAGGTTTTAGATAACTGCACATAATGGCTCAGATTCTAATGTAATATGCTTAGCCAGCGTCTGTTACTGCTCTCCCATGCATCCAATGCATGTCTTCAAAATCTGAGTTGATGAGTTGTCATCTGGACCTTATGTAGCCTGTAGAAGTGAACATAGTGAGACAAACCACCAAATGGAAGACACCTTACTTAAAATTCCATATTTGACAAATAAAGCTAACTTATTGGTTTCAGGTTTAGAATGTTTTCTGCAAGAGGTTCCTCTGCCTATTCTGAGGGGAGTTGTGTGTTGTAGAAAGTGGTGTTACTACCTCAGTGCCCCCCCACACACACGTAAAGTTCTCTCAATGTTCCTTTTGAATAATACTAACTTACTAAAGGTGAAGCTGATACATATTTTGAATATATATTGTTAAAATGTCATTTGTCTTGACAATGGTAGAGTAAGACTGCTAGCTGATGAGTCATGGTTGAATATATGAAGCTGGATTATTTTTTATTTATTCCCATAGACAACCTTTTCCTCCAAATCCTTCCTTGATTAAACTTTTTTCATTATCCTAAGAAGGAATTATCCAGCTAAGAAAACATACCCCAAAGCTAGCCTCTTCTTCATGTATTTGTTAATTCAACTCTGCTACAGAAGTTGTTTGTAACCTCCATTGGGACTTCACTTAATTCCTCTCCTCTTATCAGAGAATGTTGCTTACATATTGCTCATGGGTGATTCAGGGAGCCCGGGTGAGGATTCTTATGTTGTACTGAACAAGCTGAGACCTAGTTTTTGTGAGCAGGGCCAGGGACATTAACTGTGACAAAGACAAGTGAATATGAAGCTGCCTCTGCAGAAATAACCAGCAATAGTTCTAATTTGGGAAAGTTTTGCTTTTCAACACACATACTTCAGGTCCAGCTTAAATATTGTTGGAGGTAGTAGAGAAGCCTTTATTTATGATAAGCATAGTGAATAATTTAATTTTAGATGTGTTTTATACTGATAATTTAAAAAAGCAAAGGTATTATTGCCTTTTTTTCTTACTTTTTTTCCTCTTATTCACCTCTTCAATTATTTATTAATAAATTAATATTTGGGTTTCTTAGAAATCTTTAATATTTTATTTCATAATTAATACATTTAATGTTTTAATCTCTTATTCAATTTAAGAATCTATACTTTCAGTACTTTGTTTTTAATAAGAAAATAGTGTGTTTGATGGTATAGTCTAGAAATCGAGGACTACATTGCTGGCAAGTTGGCTTAATATATTGAAAGACATTAAATTAAAGTGTGCTTTAAAATTAGCAAACAGATAGACACAATGTTGCCACAAGATTTTCAACACCAGATTTATATAACATGTTCTCATTAACTTACTGTTAAGTTCCTGAAGACCTCAGATCATTTAAAATAGTTTTAGAAGTCCATTATTTCTTTTTTAACAGTGGAAAATTTCATGGCCTTGCAAATACTGACCTATGTAACATTTCTTCACTGAGCAAGTGTGATTATAACTATTTGAGAAAAACTGAACTTCATATCCTCTTGTACCTAGAGGAGTTTTGGACACACCATGTATGTCTCAGCTTTCTCCAGACAATGACCATCTATTTTTGTGGGGTTAAAGGGAGGAAGAGAAGAGAGACTTAAATTCTTAAGATAAATTGACTCTTTCATTGGCACCTTGTGAGAAGACTAGAGTATATCTACCTGTTGTATTTATTTCTCTTTTTTTTGCTGTTTTCCTGACCTTCCTTTTCAGTGCTGGGTATAAAGAGAATAAACTGGAAGTTTTTTGTCTTTGTTCTGCAGAACTTACTTTGGATAATTACCTAGCTGCTCTGTCTTTATTGGCTTGTGTCTATTCTAGCATAAGTGTTATTTAAAGCATCATTTATCGTAGGATAGTTTCTGACACTGCAAATCCTTTTTTAAAATTATTTCTTTTTATTAGTGCTAAATAGCTACAAGACCAGGTACTTATTATGCCTTGGCCTTTTGTGGGTTTTTTTGCAGTGGTCTTATGTTTGGACTCTGTGCTGGTTGACTGCCATGGAAGAATCCTCTTTGCTACTCCAAAAGGTGAAGGTAAAATAAGACATTACATGCTCAGCTTTTATTTCTTTGCAGGCAAAGTGGAGAAGAAAGCAAACATCTTACGTTTTGTTTCTGATTTCTTTTCTCATTTAGAATCTTGTGATGTATTTTATTTAGCTCCTGAAACTGAAGAAGAGGATGTGGATACTGAGAAGGTAATGTGGTAGGTTATGTAGGCTGCTTTCTATTTTATCAAAGGACAGTTTTATCCCTCTGCTAGTTGAAGAAGAAAACTAAACTCTTCTAAGATTATGTTAATATTTTCATTTCTCCATTTCTTGGTTATCTGTGGGGAGTTTTTAAATATATTGATCTCTCATAAAATTAATTGCCTCTATAATTTTGCCTTCCAGAATTCTTGGAGTAACTGCCAAAAATCTGTTATTTAACGGTTTTCCAATTATTTTCAGTTTGTTAGCAGTAACACAGGCTTTGAAGTCATGTTTTCACATTCTGAAGGTCATAGTAAGATCACTGTTTTAGACTGTCTGGGCAAAAGCCCAAACATTATTCACATTTAGAAGACTGGATAAAAATATCATTATCAGTATGTTTTTACTATGGGAACATTATGAAATATGTCTTTTTCCAATATAGTTTTCTTAGAGCTTTTTGCTATAGATAAAAGCCATAAGGAGCTTTTAGAACAAAGATAATGAAAATGTCAAATAGCAGGTGAATGCCTCTACTGCAAATGCTTTTGAATTGCAAAATGTACCACAGTGATCTTAAAAGCCAGGGGAACAGAATTTACAGTACCTTTCTATTATGTAACAAGAAAAGAGGTTAGCTAATATATACCTTGTGTCACATGAGTTCTTTGGAATTAGACATAATAATCATGAATGAGAAAATAAAAGTTCATAAAAATCTACTAAATGCATTCAATTTTCTGTAAAGCTATCTGTAACTAGAAAATATTTGTATGTCTTCCTTAAAATTGCTTTTTCTTAAACTGCTTCGATCCAATATGCAGGTTTAAAGGCTTCAGAAGCTTAAACTAATCCTGAAATATAATACAGCAGTTTCACGAGGCAGTAGAAATTAATAATCCTAAAGTCTTTGTGCTTTGTTCATTTTCTTTAGAATATCTGAAGTAATCTGCTTCCTTGTTTTTCTACACTATAGAATAAGATGATATGGGTTTTTTTTTCCTTTTTGCTGATAATTGTATAATTTTCTAGTTATGAACATTTAGTTCAAAATATGGTATCGGAATGAAGACTGTGTAGTGTCAGTCACAATAACGGTAAAAACAACTTTCTTTGATGGATGGAATGGATTGGATGGCAAGTTTTTCCTACATAAATAAATTTAGGGTAATCGGAGTTCTGAACCTAAGGCGAAGAAAATTATTTTTCTTTCAATTGAGTTGCTTTCTCCTATTTCAGGTATTTTGGTACCTATTAGTAGCTTTTGTTCAATAGTTCAAATGGTTCATGTGTTATTTTGTTTCTAGTGAACTTATTTGTTTTGTTCATTGCTGCTCACTTTGCTCAAGAGAGTGCCAGAAAACATTGTTTTGTGGGAACACGTTATTTGCTACTGTGCTTAGCGTTCTGCCTGTTAAGCCTTTTTAATATCTTTCAGAGGCAATGTAAAGTATAGTGCTTTAAATTTGTTAAAATTGCATTTATAGTACATGCTAACATATGAAAACAGCATTAAGCAGACTAAAGCTGACTCTGAAAATTGTAATTCTTCAAACAAAACAAGAAAGCTGGTAAGGACCAAGTCCTTTTCAAGGTCCCTCATTGGGGCAACTTCAATTGGTCTAGCTGCAGGTAGCACAATAATTGCTAAAATAAATATGCAGTGCCTCATTCTTGTGACAGGTGTAATCTTCTCTATAAAATATGACTTGTGCTGGCTAGTTTGTAATTAGTGTGCCACTTACTTGTTGAATTATCATGACCTTTTCCTTTTTTAAGTAAATTGTGGCTGGCCAGGTTTTATGGTAGAACTCTGAAGCTTGCAGCAATCTTTTTACATGAGAAAGAAATTCTTCAAAATGGTTCTAAAATACTTTTCTCCTGAATAATTTCCCTAGATAAAGAATAAGACAATTAATGTCTATTGCTCCAACAGTAGAAAAATAGCTATTGTTACTGGCCCGGCATGCATAACAACTAGATTTTGAAATGGGATGGGATTTTAGCACCCTCAAAAGTCAAATGTAGTCTGTACTGAAAGCTCTAGCAATTTTTTTTTTTTTTTTTTTTGCAGGGAATGGGGGGAATTTTTGGATAATTTGCTGGAATTGTTTTTGAAGTGGAGGCTTTTTTTAGTCTGTTTAAATTTTCTTGTCACTTACGTTATACCAATAGGTCTGTGTTTATGGTGTTGCTGCAGTTCTGTGGATGGCTGCAAAATACAGTGTTCCACCAAGTCACAAACTAGTATTGCCAAGAAAATTTAAAAAACTTCTTCTGGATATGGCAAGAAAAAACCCTGAAGAAAGACCTTCTCTAACTGCTGCAATTAAGGTTACTAGATTTAGTTGTGTCTAAAGTCTCATTTTACTGATTTTGAAATCAAAATAATTTAATACTTGTAATAGACTGATATCTAATTAAATCATAACCAGTCACTTTGGGTTTTGTTTTTAAACTTACCTCCTTAGGGGCACAGAGGGGTATGTTTTTAATTTATATTGAAATTGTCAAGGTACTTGGACTTGGACAAGGTTCACAAGACTTCCTAAACTTAGATTACTTCTAATTGACTATTTATCTTGACTGTGTCCTTGTCCAAGAATACCTTAGTTGATTGAAAACTTATTTACTGACTGAAAATCACAATTTTATTTTTTTTTTAGACATGCAATCATTATTTACTTGAACAAGGTATAAACAGCAAAAATATTTTGACACTATTGAGTAAACCCATCTTTAAGGTAAGAGTGCCACCTTTCTTTAGTTCTGTACATTTTTTCAATTAATTCTGTAAAATTATTCCAGTAGGATTTTGTTCCCTGCAAGTGTAGCTAGATTTTAGGTTTGTTGGTGTGATTTTTTGGTTGGTTGGGTATTTTTTCAATGTATTTTCAGGTAGTGTATAAGTATTGCCTTTTCCAGGTTCTTGCAATTGGAATAACTACTCCATAGATTGTGATGCTCTGACTCCACAATCTGTATGGGTGAAGAACAAGTGACTAATTTCACAATCTCCCTTTTTATTTACCACCCCGCAGAAGAAATTAATATGTAATTGTTGGGGCTTCTGTTTATGTTTCAAATGTGTGTATATAATGTACAAAGGATTCAGTCAATCCATGGAACTGAGCTTGCTGAAAACTTTGATTACCTTAAGGTTCTGATTTGAAACACCAAGTTATCAAGATTTCTAAACAGTTTTACCAGTCCTTACCCCTCTGTATGCAATTTTTTTAATTCCTCACCTTGGCATGACTAGGTTGTTGCTTTGCACTATTCTAGGTGTATATGAAGATTGGGGTTTTTTGAAAGTAGTGTGCTGAACAGTATTTGAAAAAACAAAATGCTAATATCATCAATTTGGGCTTCAATGTTTATTGTTAGGCTGTTGAGGAAGAAGTCTGGTCTCAAGATCGTGTTGCTTTTGAATTTAAAAATGAGAAACATGAAATGGACCTTTCAGAGTCAAGTCTAGGTAAGCAGTCAGTCTCTGACATGTTTGCTCTGGTTAAGTATTCTCTAGTTCAGTTCTCCACATAAGATTTTCTCAGTCCAATATGCAATTATTCTTCTATCTGAATTGATTGTTACTTACCTTGCATTTATATTTTACATATTGATCACCTTTCTGTGTTTTTGTTTTTAGGATTTGTGCCTTTTACCAGTGCAAGTAAACTTGTAGCAGTTGAAGGACCAGTACCATGCCAGATTTCACTAAATTGTGAGAAAGCAACATTACCTGTTGCATTCACCTCTCCTGCAACTCACTTTAAGCCTATTATTTTGCAACAAGATGCAAATATAACAAAGTGAGTATATCCTAAAGCAGAATTAGTTAAAGCTAATACTTTATTGTTAAATCTATTTGAATTTTCCTTTTAAAAAAATCCCTTGTTTTTTTTTCAGGGAGGTTCACACATCAGTTTGTGAGCAATTCAAGAAAGAGACAAGGAATGAAAAACATATGAACCACAACAAATCAGGATATATAAAAGACTCTAAAAGCTATGATATTGAGGATACAGATGTTGTTGAAACTGTAACTGAAACACCTGAGTGTGATTTACAAGTTCCAAGCCACTCATTCCAGATGTCTTCAGAAGAGCAAAACTCAGGCAATATGTTTACTTCTACAGTTACATTACCATCACCATCTGTTTCCTCACATATTCTACAAGAGAAGAGTATTTTATGTGAAGATCCTCCTAGCTCCTTAGCTTGCCCTACATCTCCTAATTTTCTTCATATAAATAACATCATTCTCAAACAGGACTCGGAGAAAAGAGTCCTGACATTTGTACCAATACATTTGGCTGTATCAGAACAAATACCAAATAAGCCTCTTCGCTCAAGAATTGCTTATGATTGCTATCACAGTTTGCCAGTGTTACTTTCAAGTACAATTGCAAGTTATAAAATGAGCTTGCAAACAGAAAATTATGCCTCCCTTTGCAATGTGCAAAATCATGAGACTACTCATGCACACAACCAGTTTGATGAAAGTAGCCCAGTTATTCAAACCAACTGCCAAGAAACTGAGTGTGCTACGAGCACAGACAGTGTTTTCACTGAACAAGAACACACACCATGTACTTCAGTGAATAAAGACAATTACAATTTCTGTGATGAAAAAGTCCTGCCCCATCAGAACAGAACCAGTGACACTTTACTACAGGAAGTGATTCATCTTATACAAGAGGAGTTTGCATTTGATGGTTATTTAGAGAACGGAGCTGAAGTTTTTGATATGGGTATGTGCATTTTCTTCTGTATGTTATTATCATTGATTTGTAAGAATATTTTTATTAATTTGTTTTCTCTCTCTTTTGTTTGTTTCTGTTCTTTTTATTTTAAACAAGGTAACTTCATTTTAAACTTAAAGGAAATTAAGTTTGGTATGTTCTCTGATAGAATTTGTGAAAAGTTTTGTGACCTCTACTGGGATGAAAAATTACTGGAGAATCTCTATCAGGTAGTAAATGGAGGAAGATCTTCATGTTTATGGTAGGTGTTTTTCAACTTTTTCCTTCTCACCGTTGAATTTAATGCTTTTATACCTACTTCATAGAAGCAGGAAAGAATATGCAGTTTCTCTTCAGGTATTTGTACTTGTTTCCTGTAAACTGTTAATTTCACAGTTTGATGTCTTTCAAAGCTTTCTCCATGGCAAGTAGTGCTTAATGGTTCTGTCAAAAATATTTTTTACTACACTTGTCTGTAACTCCATCTTAGGACAGCTGAACAGTGGAAACCTAATTCTGATCAGTGTTGGTTACAACTATTGATGGAGAGCTTCATAGTCTTGTTAGAAAGAGGCTGTTTAATCAGAAGTATATTGTTCTTACTGTTCAGTTTACTTATTCTGTTTTATATTAGTTCTTTATACATCTTGTGTTCTAATCACACCCAAGAAAAAGGAAATTAATTTAGCTGTGCTAGAAATGTTTTGCCTAACTGGTTTGATTTGGCTCAGTGTTGCTACTGGCAGTAAGTAGCCTGTTAGGTGAGAAAAAACAGCTAAATTAATTTCTCATTTTTCTTATATAATCTTCAATGACATATGTATCTACCTGAAAAATGATTTAAAAATTCTTGTTTTATTGCAGCCTCCAAATGTAGCTTTTGTAAAACCCTCTTGCTGAAGACTGTTGAAAAAAGTAATCAATTTATGTCAAAGTTAATTTGGGGGTTTTTGGAACTACAAATTTGAAGTTTTGACAAAGAAGCTTAGTAGATACAGTTTAGAAAAACTTCAGTGTTGAAAGGTGTATAATCCTTACAGCAAGTTTCAGAGATAATAGATTATGACCTCCAAATACCAAACTTTGATATGCGGGCCTATTTCCCATTTGGGTTGGGATTTTCAAGGAGATCTTGAAAATTGGTTGGAAGTTAGGGCCTTAGTTCCCCAGAGTTCAGTGATACGGTAGGAGAAACCTGAGCTGTTGCAGCTGAATTACTGAGATGTATGAAGGGATTATCCTCTATATGAACTTTTGTTGTAAAGTAGTTTTTGACAGTGAGAGATCATAATTTATTATCCGGTGGAAAATACAAGTCTAGCTTTTACATCACGTGCAAGGCCTGTCTTAAAATATCTCTCGGACACTGCTTACTTAACATCAGTTTGACAAAGACTGTAACAATTTTTCAGTGTTAGCTTCTTTGACTTAAGATTATGATTCTGATTCTAGCTAGGGATGACTTAGTGTTATCCAGAGGTTGAATCCTGAGTGAAAAACCCACCACAGTAATTTGCAATCTTAAGTTATGCCTGGAGTTATGCATTCTGTTTGTGTGTGCTCTGATACTTCTGTTGGAGTTTTGCCAAATGCTGTGCAAGAAAATCTCTATCTAATTGTGCTTGAATAGCCATTTGAACATTTTTTTCTTGTAAAATAACAACTGAAGCTGAACGTGAAAACTTTAGGAAGTAGGTAAATGCTATGAAGCCCTTTACGTGCATGGTAGAGTCACTTGTAAGATTTCATTTTACTGACGTAAATATAAAAGTATAGGAAATATTAATTTTTCTTAGCCTCTTTGTATTTGCAGCATAACTGAGGCAGATGAAGCAAAGTGTGATGATATATTCCAAGATCTGAAGAAATCTGAAAGCTTTTTGGCAAGCAGTGATCAGACAGAGGGTGAGAAGAGAAGATTTCTACATCTTTGTGTGTGCTGGGAATCTGTCAATGATACAGAAGCTTTGAGACACTTTGCTTGTGTCTTCAGGAAAGCACTCGCCTTAACACTTAGGACATTTTCACTGAATCACGTTTCACTGAATGTTATCAGTGCCTTGAGGACATAAATGTCTTTTATATGAAGCTTACATATGACCCAATATTATTTTGTGGAATGTCATTTACTTTTACTTCCTTTTATTTAAACAGATGTGTCTGTTGAAAACTCCCAAAATGATAACTGCTGTATGTGGTTTTCTTGTGCTTGAGTAGATATTCCAGTGCCTACTATATTAGTGGGCTGGTTATTTGTACTTCTTTAGTTTGGATTTTACATTTCTCCTGACACACTTTGTGACTGAAAGTTTACAAAATATCAGTCTTTCAGTGACTGAACTCAAAACTGAGCTGAGACTGGTGAATCCCAATATTATAACAAAACCATTACCCTTTCTAAGCTTGGTACATTGATGGATAGCTTCTACTTGGTTGCTGTTTTACCATTGTGAGGTTTTTTTCAAGATAGTTCATCCAGATTTCAACCTTTAAACTTATTTACTTCTGTTTTGAGCAAAGTGAAAATGTGTGTGCTTTACAGAAGGGCTTATACACTTATATTGTTAATTTTTATAGCAAAACAAAAATTTGTAAGTTTGCACTTGGCTGCTGTTCAATATTACAGTTTTCCATTTTAGCTCAGAATGATTGTAAATGTAGAGCTAGATTTTACCGTGGAGTGTGTGATTTCTTTGCACCAGTAATTTAAGTTTGTTTGACTCCAAGGTGGCATATCTAAGCCCTGGAAGGTTGCTCAAGTGAAAAGGGAGACTTCTGGCAGGTATAAATGCTCCTGTCAGCATTATACCAACCTTTGACTGTCACCTCAGTCTCTGAAGGTTGCTAGTAGTTGTTATAACTGCAAAAAAGTCCCATCATAACTCAAAGGATTGAGTCCTGTAGGAGTAGAAAGTTTAACATCTATGTCCCCATTGGCTCTGTCAAGTGTTTTTGCCCTCTCTGTATGGAATAAAAACCTCAAGACTTATGGCTGGAAAAAAACTCAAAAGCTAAGCATTTTACTAATGTGTGCTTAGGTCTGACATATTTAACTTCTGTTTTAAAGCTTCTCTGTGTTGTTTAAACGCTTGTTGCACATGCATGGACAATATTTTTTACTTTTCAGAGATGTATTATTTAACTGTTGCTTAATAGTTCTGGAATGTTTTTAGCCTTTATCATTTTACAATGTGTAGTTGAGAAAAAAAAGTAAAAGTCACAGTAAGCATCTAAAAACACTGTTAGAGTGTCGCTGTTGGACTGAAAGCAGAGCAAAGAATCACAGCAAACTTCAGAGAGAAAATGCTAAGTGCCTTTATTTATTTAATTAACAGATTTATATACACGCAAGAATACTGTTTTGATTGGTTGAAATCAGATCACCCCCCTGGGAGTGATTGGACAGAACTCTGATCATCTGTTTTTCAAAACCTATTCTCGCAAACATGAAACTTATATTTTATAAACATTCAGTACAATTCCCATGAGAAAAAAGGTTCTGTGCTGTTACATTAGAGCACATAGGTAGTCCCATAACAGTGCTTTGTATGTGCACTGTTTAAGTTCAGCAGAGCTTGCATTACAGCACATGACCATTGTTTCTTTCCTCCCATATACCTTCTTTAGGAAAAGAGGAGGCAAACTTTGATGTGAAGGCTGAGCCTATGATAAAAACATCATTAGCTGAAATGGATTTCGATGAGTCACCTTTGGATAATATCAAAAAAGAATTGACTCTGCAGAGTACAATCCCCATAGCAAAAGAGCAACAATATTTACAAAGTAACAGCAGTGGTCCAGGCTTTGCAGAAGAAAATACAAGTTCAGAGGAACAGGCCATGATAAAGATAGCTGGAAACAGCTACCTGGCATCTCCCAATCTACCTGACTTTCATGGATGTAGTCCTGGTTGGAGCAGTGCATTTTATGGAGCTGAATGTTTTGATTCAGAAGTTCATAGTTATTTGAAAAACCTTGGAAAGCAGAAATCAAGTGAGTCACAAAATATAGATGCTAAAAAAGTGGTGAGTACATTGATTTTAAATCATCAAGATACATCTTTACTTACTGGTTAAAAGTGTGATAAAATTTGTTCTATTATAATGAGTCAAAACACCATTTCTTCTTTTAAATAGTAACTCTTAAGTGGTGTAAAATCCTCAAGATTTGTCATGTCTTAGCAATAAACCACAGTAGAGGTAGTATTCCAAAATAAAGTGCACTGACACAGAAGTGCAATCACAGATCTGCAACCCATCTTCTGTTCTTAAAGTTGACTGGAAAAGCACTGTCTGCCCTTTGCGCCAAACCCCATGGTGGTGATATCATAGAAAAGAGCTAAGAATGACTCTGACTGGAGTACGTCACAGGCATATAGCTTCATCAAATTTTTTACACTCTAGACTTACCTGAACTGGAAAATGTTGTGGAATAGACAGGGAATTTGCCTCTGACTTGATTGCTGCTCACCCCAGTTTTTTTAGGGGGTAAACACTTTGTCCACCAGATTCCAAATGGTCACTTCTGATTCCCTTTTAGTTTACATAGTCTCTTAATCACCTTGATTTTGCTTTAATTGATGAAGCAAGAACAGACCTTGAAGTAAAAGCAAGCAGCTTCCAATTAGAATCTGGATAATAGTTTTTCTGTGCTTTCCCTCTTCGCTATGTGATGCCTCTGTAGGAGTACATCTTTTAAAAATCCAGGGGGCTTTTGTGACTCAATGCTAATGAACTATGTTGTTAAACCTTCTGAGCTCTTGTGAAAAACAGTGACAGGTTTTTCTTAAGCGCAAATTAATTTCTAACAAGTCCATCCCATTAAAGCTAACCTATTTACCAATCTGTTGTTTGATATGTTAGCTCCAAGCTGTGTGTTTTCTGATAACTCTGCTTGTGGGAGTTGTCTGCTGCATTCCATGAACTTACTGCATTTAAAATGCTGTTTCATGTAACTGGGTCATTGATAGTTAACTTAGGACCCAACTGCAAAAGTCACCACTTCTATAAAGCACAACATACATCACGTTTGTTGTTTCATAATAAATCAGAAGCTGAACCCAAAGTGGATGGCCCATTTTTACTGGCTGGTAAAATAAGGGAACCTTTGATATGCAAACAATTATACATGTAAATGTTTACTTTTAAATTGATATATTGCGAGAGGCCTGATATGCTTTCATTTCTATTCATTGCTTAAGTTACATAATTCTATGGTAATTTAATTTAAGATTTTCAGTTTTGTGAAATACATAAATATAAAATATGAAAGCTGAACTTTGAAATTTATATGTCCTTTATTTCTAGAGCAGCTCTCTTGTCTGCCTTCTGACCTGGTGTATAATATCATGTAATTATACTTGTTTGGAAGCCATTGATTTCACTCAGACTTTCAGTTCTTTCTGCAAATATAGATCAGCTGTTTAACAAAGTGTTTCTGGGGCCTGCACTAAATTCATAACATGCAAATTTTAATTCTGAGTGACTTCTGATTGTAAGTTTTAAAAATGTTCTTGAAAACAACCAGATAAGTGCAAGTATAACTAAAGGCACATTTATGTGGACAGATTCAGACAAACACCCATCCAGTCTCATCATACACAAACCTGCTCCAGTTCTTATGTTGTAGAATTGTGACATCACTAATGCTTTTCCAGGAACAGGTAACACCTGCTGTATCTTGCCTGTAAGCACAGATGTGAAAGGTTTTCCTTGTTAAATTTCACTGTTAATATCCTATTCTTGTCTGTTTGCATGCTCTTTTTTCTTCATACAAAATAATTCTCTTCTAAAACTTCACTTTCTTACTAGAACCACCTTCCATTTACAATTCTGATCAGAACCCTAATTCTTTTTAAATAGGAACTAGAACAATTGCTGATGATGGAGACAAAAAATTACAGAAAGACCATAAAGTTTTACCAGAAACTATTACAGAAAGAAAGAAGAAGCAAAGGTAAGATTACAGCAACTTGCCAGTAATAAAATGGCTGCATAGTACTTTTAAGGACTTGTTTGTAAATCTGAATCATTGATGTTCTTATACTATGTATTTAAAATCTAAAGGTCCTGAAACTAAATCTATGTTGCCCAAACTGAGAGGACAGCTACAGGAGATGAAATCAAAAGTGCAGTTTCTTGAACTGGTAAAGAAATATGTGCAGGCAAGTCAGACTTTTTTTCACTTGTGCTTCATTTGTCATGTCATTACTGCATCAATGTAGTTGGCCGCTCAAATCACTATATGAAATGTGAAATGTTTTGTGTCAAACTGCCAAATTAAGTAAGATCCAAAAGAATTGTTAAAGGTAATTACTACTAGTATTGTTTCAAAAGGAAAAAAATTCAATTGTATGAAATGCAATTTGTCTATACGTTGATTGCATTTTGTGTGAGTTTTCCTCTTTAATTTCTTCTTTTATCATGACCTTGCTTCTTTGAGCAGATGATGTATGCAGAGCAGTGGGGTGTGGAATCCTATGTGCTGCCTACAGTCATTCACAATGGGAAAACTGACACCATGGACATGGCACCTCTGGATGAATCATCACTGCTTCTTTACTATAACACAGAGAAGCATCAGTGTAATAATCAAAATGGAGTAAAAGTTCTGCAGGCTGGTACACCACTTGGTTTAATGGCTTATTTATATTCTAGGTATAGTATATTTTGCACCTAAATTGGGAGTGGGTTGAAGCATAGTTGCAAAATCAGGAAAAACTTGTCTCTGTGATAAATCCTAGTTACTCAACATTGAATAAATTCTCCTCTCTTCTAATAAGTTTGTGTTATTTCTGTGAACACTCGTTTACAGAAATAAAGATGAAAATGGCAAAAGTTTGGCTGGACTTGATTAAAAGTATTTGATAATAAAAAACTAGTAACTTTAAACTTTTTTATCTTTTACTTATTTGAGGTTTGCTGTGATAGTTGCCATGGAATCAAGACTTTATGTTACTGCCAACAGCATAACAGTTCTTCAGATCATATAATTTGGTAATTCTTATTAATAGGGTCTGGATATGAAAATGTTTAGGTTCTGTTGTACAGATTATTGCCCCAATAATCAGTCCTTGGCACTGATGAAGATGCAGGCTTATCTCAGGGTTTAAGTTGGGACAAAGGTGTCCTTCAACTCCGGTGAGGGCAGTGTTGTTTTAAGGTACCTGAGCTGTAATAGTATGAAGGATGGAAATTGCCAGAGGCTCCATCAGGCTTGTGCCACTGTACAGGGAGCAACGTCCTCCCAGCTCCTTCTTCCAGTTTATCCTGACTCTGAGATCCAGTTACTTGCACTGAGTGCTGCTTTTCCTGGTAGTTAATATTTGCACAAAGTGAAGAAAATGTTTTGGAATTGGAGTCTCCACATTCATCAAACCCAAACTTTCATGGTTAGCTGTAAGCCAATAGGGAGAAAAGACAATTAACCTGTGTTAAGACCTTGAGAGTGTGTGTATATAAAAAAAAATAAAATGCCCTCATTTTTAATGTGTGTATAATAAGTGTATTCTATTGTTAAAGTAACTACTCCTCTAATTAGAGCTACAAGGAATATTTCCTTGCTTATTGTATCTACTTCTTATGCTGTTATTATAATTAAAATGTTTTAAAGCAGCATCAAGTGAGATGATAGAAAAAAAAAGGAAATGTAATATGTTCTTCCATACTATTTAGGTTGTAACTTGCCTTAATAATAGAAATGTCAAAGTGGTTATTCACAAAATTGAAAGTAGAGAAACTCTTTATAAAACAAATTATGCTTTCAGGGTTGGCAATCACAGTACATGATGTATAAAAATAATTTAAAAAGAGAACCAAGGTTTTATTAAGAGTTTGAGAATTTAAAATGCCTATTCTTGATATTTTGAGGATTTTTTTCTGTTGCTGTACTCTAATGCAAGTTGAAGATGTGTTCTGGCTTGTCTGAAGTTTTTGTTGTGCTTTACAGAAATGCCTTTTTAGAAGGTTATGTACAGCAGTTTCTTTACACGTTTCGCTATTTCTGCACACAAGAAGAATTTTTGCAGTTTCTTCTTGATAGAATCAGCAGCACTTTATCCAGGTACAGTAAATTCCTATGAAAAATATTATCAAAGCATAACTGAGTTTCCTCCCAATAACAAATAACTGTTTCTCAAAAGTCCTACTTAATTAAAATGATTTTTTATGTTTGTTTTTGTTGGACTCTCTTAACAAGTGAGAGCAAAACTAGAGCAAGAACTGCATCTGACAATGTGCTGACTTCTCAGTTCTGCTTCTCACTTTTACCAGTTATCCAATAATGGGTAGTAATTACAACCACAACTGTGTTTCCATAGAGCCATGGATTCTAGAGACATGAAATTTAGGAACTTAAGATACTACATTAAATACCAAATAAAACTTGTGGGTTTTGTCAACACTTACTTTTAAATTGGAATTGGGTATCAATTTAGGTGTAATAAGTTTCTTTTTCTTCTCACCAGTGCAAGCTTGGATCCTTCCACATCCCTTACCAAAATATGTAACCGCAGTTTCTACATCCTGCAGGCATGGATTGAAGACTGTTATAGTGTAGACTTTGCAACAAATACTGATCTTCTGGGTACCCTAAAAGAATTTATTTCTTCCAAGGTAATTCAGAATTTCAGTAGATCCTTTAAGAAAAAAAAAATTCAGTCAGTTATGGAATATGTAACATTGTTATTACAGAAAGCTGTCCTAAGTACAATTAAAGTAAATAAAAGAAAAATACTGCTGTATTTGACAGATGTGTTCAGTATGTCTGGTTTTGGACAGGTAAGAATCTTGCAACTGTATTGTAACTTGCTTATAATTTGTGGGAAATGGAGTTCAGTGTTCTGTTAGCCTGTTTTGCATTCCCAGGTTGCTTCATTAAATGGCTACGGGGAGCGCTTGTTGTCACTGCTCGAGAACGCCTCTGCCAGGAAAAGTGGCAGTGCTGATCTGTGCTCCAGTGTGGGCAAATGTGAAGAGGAAAGCAAGGAAGGCAGAAAAACATTACATTCCTTATGCAAAAAGCTCTCAGAAGATGTTTCCAGAAAGGTGTGTTTTTTCTTCAGTCTGCAACGTATGGAGCATATTTCCATGTATTATATTTTGACAAAAACAGAAGTGTCCAACTTAGAGCCCAGACCATGTACTTAGTAGGAATTATGTACCTGCATTTTAAATTTTCTTTTGAAAATATCTAAGATCCAGACAGTTCTGCAACTGTGAAAATAATCTTAAGCTTTAACTACTGACAGCTGTTTCAGTAATCATAGATCAGATAATACAAAATTTTGAGAGTTGAACTCTTCATTCTTGACACCAGCATGTGACTCATAGTTATTAGGAAACCTTTGCCCCCTTGTCGAACATTAATGCTTTTTATTAGGCATTGATTTTTGTAAGACTATAAATACAAGAAAACAGCAGGAGCTAAGAGGTTTCCTGCTAGAACTTCAAAGCTTGTAGCAAGAACTTGTCTGAACTTTTGTCTGTATTTATTATATTATAGTGTTCTAGAGCCCCAGAAACCAGAATGTACTGCAGGCTTTTCCCAAAAACAGGTCTCTTTACAGAGTGACCAAAATAACATGTGGAAGTCAAATGTATCAATAATGTGCAAGCTGAATTAAGAATCGGCCTCATGATAAAAGTGCACAATTCCCTGGGTATAGTGGGGATTCAGCCAAGAAAGGGCACACAGAATAGAGAAACGCAGACTTTTTTTATTGTCACCCTATAATAATGATAATGGAAGACAGAAGAAGGGAAAACACTGGAAAACCAGATATTTCTTGAAAAGGGATGTTTGATTCTAAGCAAAAAGAAGTAAAATATTTTATGGAAGCAAGCTTGAATACACAGAGGTCTGTTTTAAATACTGATTGTTGATTGAGATCTGGCAGCCTTCTGCTTAGACTCATCCACTGTGCGTATTATATTAGCTTAAAATAGCAATGTTGAGTAAACCAATTCATTCTGGGCTAACCTTGACGATTAGCTGAAGAGTTTTGCATGCACAAAGGTGTTTCTCTTAACAACACGTTCCTGAAAGTTACATCAAGGGGAGATATAGTGTTTGTTCTAGAGAAGTTGTAACCTTACTTTTTTTTTTTCCTACAGAACTTCTACTGGAAACTGTCCAAAGGAATGGGACCAATCGCACAATATCAGAGAGAGCAACTGCACACTGGTTCAGCAGTTTTGCCAAAGCCCTGCTGTAGCAGTTTCACAGAAGAATCCTCAGTCTCATTTGCTAGAGCAGATGAAGTGGGACCATTTCTCTTGATAGAGTGCAGTGCCCAACAGCTCTGTTGGCAGCTGACACTACTGCAACAGGTACAAAGGTCTAGGTTTGTTTGAAAGTATAAATAATACCTATCTTCCTACTCTTTCTTTTTCTGTACTGTTTCCCAACCTTTTCCAAGCTTATTTCATGCTGTTTTATAATACTTTGAATTAAAATGTTTCTTTTGAAATCTCTACAGTGAAATTTAGCATATCTAATGCTATTCTTAGGCTGAGATCCCTCATAAATTTATGCAAGTGGGGTGGGAGGGGTCATACTCTGTTATTTTTATCTCTGAGCATTTTAAAAGAACTGTTAGAACTAACAGCAGATTATCTTACTCTTTCTTGTTTAGGAAATATTTCATAAATGTCATCCAGTACACTTCCTAAATTCCAGAGCACTTGGTGTTAAAGACAAATGTGTTGCTGTGCCAAAGTAAGTTGCTAGTTTTAACTGCCCCTCTATTTCCTTGATGCACAATAACTTAGAGTGTTACACTTTTAACACAGCCAGAAACAGAGAAACAATTTAAATACTTAGTTTGTTTGGTTTTTTTTTCACAGACTAGGTAGCCTGTTTATATATGTTATTCAATATCAGGAGATTTCATGCATGTATGTGTGTATGTACCTATGCACATATATGTATGTGGAAGATCACATTTGCCAGATGATTTCTTTAAAATCTGAAGTGAGTTGAGGCCAAAACATTTCTGAGAACTTTCATTGGCGATTGCTTGAAAAGTTGCAGTTTTGGCAGGTAAAAAATGTAATGGATTCTGAAGTAGGATCCTTGGTCATAAATATGTGTATGTATATAAAATCCCAAAGACATTTACAGTCTCACAGAATAGCTGAGGTTGGAAGGAACCTCTCAAGATCATGTGGTCCAACCACCCTACTGAAAGCTGGGTCATCTGGACCAAGGTGCCCAGGGTTGTGTGCAGTTGGGTTCTGAAGGTGGACAGAGACTCCACAGCTTCTCTGTGCAATGTTCCTTCTGTACTGTTAGGGAGATGAATTATTGGTATTCAGACATACACAGGAATTTTCCTATAGTTACTAACGTGGTTACCATCCTATTTAAATTATTTGTTCTTCAGTAATTAACGTTTTCATCCAACCATGTAGACCTAATTATTTTCATGATGGTCTACTTCTGACATACTCAGTGGAGTTCTTCAGTTAGCTTCTAATTAGTACTTGTTAATTGCACAACCTACCATGAGATGTTCACAGAATAGACAGAGAATGAACATCTAAAGAAACTAATTTTTTACAGATTGCTCAATGGCCAAGGCTAGATCGCCTGGTTTATACAGATTTTGGGGTTCAGTCATGGGAGACAAAGTGTGTGGTGCCACTTGATATCAGGCTCGATTTCTGATGTGGCTGTGGTTGTTGAGTTTGGATTTCTGGCTGTTATTTTGTGTCAGATTGGCTGGGGTTTCACCACTAATAAGTGGTGAAAGTGTTTTGGGTCCTGAAATGTATACTACATATGCTTATTTTTTGATCAGATATAGTTACCTTGTAATTATAAGAAAGAAAAAGTAACATAGCTTGCTGTGTCCATCATGAAGTATAAAATCAAGCTGGCAAGCAATGCACAATTATTTTAAATGGTTAGAAATTGACATCTTCACAATCAAGCTTTTCTTTAAAAATCCAGTATCAGCCAGAATTATTTTTGCCTTTTTCTTTTTTCTGTATTTTCCTTAGGGCAGTTTCTGCTGACACAGTTTCACTTAAAGTCTGTAATCTGTTTCTGTCAAAGTGCATACAAGACCAGTACCTTCTGCAGTTATTAAAAAATGCAGACAGTATCAGCACCTGGGTTGCTGCTGAAATTGTAACGTGTCACACAACTAAGGTTTGTCATTTTTTATTGTACTATTAACTATGAAATGGTTAATTATTTGTTATTATCTATTAATTGCTATGTAGCAAACCTGCAAGAAATATTCTGAAATACACCTGTGAGTGGGCAGTTAACAATTTGGTTTGTTGTCACAAGGAGTGTCTTGGATGCTTTATAGCAGCGGGTGTTGAAACCTAACACAATGTAAGAAATGGGTTGTCTGAGGGGAATACAGGTCAAACTTTTATCAAGAACACCTGAGTGACAGAAAGGGAAAAACTTTGTGTGAAGGGAAATGTTGCTACAGTCAGTAATTTTGATAAATTGAAAAATAATTATCTCTTCTTGCTTCTCATTTAATTTTATTGTGTGGATTTACTATGTATATATATATATACATGTATTTGTATATATTGTATGTCTTACCTTTTTTCCAGCGGCAGGTGAGCTTGTTATCAAAATTTCTTCTTATAGCAAAATGCTGCTATGAACAAAGAAATTTTGCTACTGCAATGCAAATCCTAGCAGGCTTGGAAAATCTTATTGTACGACAGTTACCAGTAAGTTTGGGACTCTGTTCTCTAACCATTTTGCTTAATATAATCTTGTTACAATATGGACATTAATGTGGAAAATAAAAATATATTCTGTTTTATTCTAAGGCCTGGAAAATTTTACCTGCAAAAGTAGCTGAGATAATGGAGGAACTCAAGGCTGTTGAGGTATAGTATAAAGTCCTTAATGCAAAATTACTTCTTTGGGGTTGGAGAAGGTGCAGGATCTGTTTAAATGGGTGTCTCTGCAGGATGAAAATCATAATTGTTACTTTGTAGTATGAATTTAATTTCATTGAAGACTTTTTGCTCCTCCAAGAGTTTACATAAATTTTAATCTCAGTTTTTCTTTAACATGTGTCCTGTGTGACAAATCAAAATTTCAAAAGCAAGCTAAAACATTAGTTATGCTACAATGCATTAGAAGATTTCTGCAGAAGCTTTGCAGCTGTAATGTGTTCTGAAAACTCTTAAGCATTTATTTTATTATAGGCATTGTTTTATTGATCTATACAATTTTGAAACACAGAGTGAGATTTTAAAATGCAATTTTGTCTGTGATTTAGAGCAATTAAAATTATGTCTTAAGTATCTTTTTATTAAAGTTACTTTATTTATTTGTGTACTTTATAAAGTTTGCCACCAGATGAATTCATAGTGTTGTCTTCACCTTCAGTGCCAAAAGTTAATATTCATGACAAATAAATAGGTAGTGTTAAGTACATGGAGACCTTGTAAAGCCTTCCCTGATACTTAATGTGAGATTAATCTGTGTACATTTTTTAACTAGGTGTTTTTAAAAAGTGACAGCTTATGCCTGATGGAAGGAGACAGATTCAAAACTCTTCCAACAATTCCATCAGCCCATGTTTTGGCTATGCATGTCCAACAACTTGAAACTGGAGGATTCACAATGACAAATGGAGCTCACAAGTGGACTAAACTTAGGTAATTATTTTAATTATGTGTGTATATCACCTGTATTTTTTATTATACTATTGTCTAATGAGACAATGAGAGCTAATGCAGCATTTCACAGTTCACAGTTCAAATAGTTTCACTCCTTTGGACATGTAACTAGAGGTGCATATACAATAGAATGAAATGCTTTGTGCCTTTGAATTTCCTTTAAAGTTTGTTTTTTGGTTTATGCTTTTGTTTTTATCACCAGCAAAACAAATTAATCTTTTTTACCCTATTCTCTTACAAGAAATATTGCAAAGGTTGTGAGCCAAGTTCATGCCTTTCAAGAGAATCCTTATACATATGCACCAGATTTCAAGCTGCAGTCTTACCTCAGACAAAGAATAACTCGTTTTAAAGATGCAGACATTTCTGCCTTGGCAGCTGACAACTGTGCCAACTTCCATCAGATACCAGCAGAAAAACATTCTCGAAAAATTCAGGACACACTGCGCAGGATGAAAGCAACATTTCAGTAATTATTTATGTTTCATCTGTTCTATTCTGAGTCTAGACTGTAAAACTGGATTAAGTTGACTTCATCTACAGGACCAATTTCTAAGCAAATACTTACGTGAAGCGTCATAACACACTGTCTCAAGTTGAAATTATTATATTTCTTAACATGGAATTATAAAATGCTGACTAATAAGATTTGAATCGCTGGCAACTGGATGGCAGATCAAAAGAATAAAAATAGAGATAAAATTAAAGAGAGTATAGATGAAAAGGATTATTAATTTTGGTACTCTTCTTTAGCATAAATAATTAATTAGCCTGAAAACCGGTATCTAAAAAATACTGTGGAAAAAAGTTTAAGTTATGACTTCTGTTGCCACATCGGCCTAGGAGAATTCAAAACATAATTCATTAAATGTTGAATCTATTTTTATATAAACTCACTACATTTATATCCTGTCACATTGTGCATATAATTCAGGAACATAGATCCTCTGCTATTCATTGACTGTTGATGTGTCTTGCCTTTGTGTTGTATATTATGAAAACTGTAACTGACTTAAATAATTGACAGTCTATTTCTCTTACCAAGGAAGGAGAGGAATGCTATCCTTCAACTTTTTCCTTTTTTTTTTGTTTGATTTTAAAGTCATCAGACTAGCCTGTTTCCAAATGAAAGTAAGGTCTGAATGTAAGTATTACCAGTTTGTTGCTCTGCTTCTGCACTCCTGGCATTGTGAAGACAGTAAATGTGAAATTACTATTTTTATCTGTATTTGGCACAAAAGTCACTTTGCCAATTTATGTATGTCTGTATGTGTGCACATTTGAGTATGGCTTTTGCTCTTGAGGTTTTTTTTGTAGATCACAGTGCTCCAGCAGCATCCAATAGAAGATAACCGTGTGAAGTTTGGATCTGCAAATTGTAAAACTGTGACACTAACTTATTCATAGAGCTTATACTTACAAAACCTTCTAAATGGCCATGAAATGTGTGGCTATTGCTAGAAAATTTGTTGAGCTAGCCAGGTTTATGCAAGGCCAGAATGTTAAGGCTACAAATTAGTTACAAATACAAGTATTTCTACCAGAGGGAGCGATGGTAGTGTTGAATGAGAAGTAGGGAAGGGCAAGGAACACTTAAGCACTGTTCTGAAAGTGATTTACTTAGAACTGTGTTTTAAAAAAATGAAAATGTTTTGAGGGAAGTGAAGGGCAGATGTGAACTAAATATCTTGTCAGGTGTTAGTGGTGGAGAAGGATAATGATGTAAGAAATGGGAGTGTGTACATTTTACAGTTGTACTGTTGCGTTTCACAGAAGTGCACGTGCACGTGCTTAACTGTGGCTTTCTCAATGTATAAGAGGAAGGTTTCTCCTTTTCTCTTGTCAGTAACAGCAATATTACGTCTCAAGCCTCTCTCATCTTCCTCAGTAAAAACGAGGTGTGTCCATACTTTCCATTAGATACTCAGTTACTTTTTCCTACTAATACAATATAACTAACTTTTGGCTCTTATTGGTTTAAACACTGGAGAACTCAGTCCTCAACAGGGTTTTCTTGCTTTTGTTCTACTTTTAATTTGATTTATTTTGTTATTTACTATAGGTAGGTTTAACATGTCATTAATTTTAATACTCTGACTTACCCTTACAGAAGTAAATCATGTTGCTATTTCTCTAAAAATTGCCAAATGTGAAAACATTTAATCTTTACCACCTACCTTTATATAATATAATGATTTAAGATTGTTAATGAGAACCTTATCTTCAGATATATATTTCACATATTGTATCTGTATGCATTTATTTTAAATAATTGGGTTTTTAGTAGTTATTTGGGGTTTTTCTCAATTAAAAATTACCATTCATTTAAACCCACACCTTGCCTTTGAAAGATAGTAAAATTTTAAGTAGCATAAGCTTTACTAATGTAAAGTACTCCACAAAACTTGCTAATCACATGATCTTAATAAATTCATTTTATACAGTTACCAGTCAGACTTTTGAAATTGCTTTTGTGAATTCTTATCATTTATATTTTGCACTCATGAGAATTAGCTCATGTATTTCTTAGCTCTGTATTACATCTAGAAAATATTGGTTAGTCTATGACAATAACTCGTGCTATACAAGATTTTAAAAATCAGCCCATGTCTTCTGTAAGTGCTTCAGTGTATCAAACCTTACATTGGTATTAATGCATAGTATTGAGTTATGGTACTACTTCGGGATGTTTCCATCAATCAGACATTTCAGATTTTGTGTTTAGGCATGACCCCAAAACAACAGCAGCAACAAATGTCAGTAGCTATTAACAGGAATTTCACTCCTTTACAAGGTAACTGGTTTGGTTTTGTCCATGAACACTGAGGTATGTGCATCTTACATGACACAGATTTCAGAAGAAAGTTACATCTAGCATATAACTACTGTTTATTTATGACTAACAAGCAGTAAGGGTTGAGCTAGTTTTCTCTCTTTGTTGGGAATGTTCTTTAAGAGAAAAAAAAAACAGGACAAAACATATCAAAGAAACAAGTTCATTTTTATCTAGTTGGCAAAATATTATTGGCATCAATAATTATATTGTGTAAGTGAGGGATTTGCAGTCTGGCCCCATGCTTCTGTTCCAATATCAAACTAAAATTTTTGGGGGGAAAAAAATGAGTTTGTTCTTTAAGTCAGAATTGCCATCAGCTATCCTAGCTCTTCTTCATTTTTTTCCACATTTCCCTTGTCTTGTTTTGATGTTTACTTTGCAAACAGTGATCCATGGAGTTCTGAAATGAAATCTGCTCCTCGTGAGCCTTTCCAGTTGTTTTGTGTGTTACTGAACTTTCCGTGTCCCTTTGCAAATGTTTGCCCCCAGGATCCCTGGGGTTTTCACTCTTCTTGTGAGAGAGCTGGAAGTGTGTCCTAATTACCCCAGCTCCCTTAAAAATCAGGTTTCCAGCTCCAACACCTCCAGAAGCCTTCCAGGAAACATGGATGAATTCAATTAGATCCTATGAACCATTCTGTAGAATCCCAAACCAAGGAGCTGGGACATAATTAATGAATCAACACTGACTCATGATTCTCACAAATTCCTTTCCTTAGAAAATTTTCAACCACTTCTAGATTTTGCTTTGTGTATTGGATTGGTTTCATAAGCATTGCTGAGACCTATCACTTCTGTGAGTACTCTATGTGATTTCCAAAGGATTAAAACTTGAGGAAAGTTTGTAAATTAAAAAATAAATAAATTGCAGTTAGAAAGGGGTGGTAGCCATCAGGTTTTTCAGTGTTAAACATACAGTTGATTGTTTCAATCCTTGAAACTATGATGGTGGAAAGAGTGCAGATAAATTATTTTTCTCCCTCATACTTGCATAAATATAAGCGAAAGCATAACCTTGTTTAAATTCCAAGTGTTCTGTTTAGAGCTAGCTTTTCCTTTTTTTCCCGAAAGGTCTTTTTTTCTCAAAATATGAGTTATAAATAATTAGTTTTAAATGTATGCTGAGCTTTGAAGGACCCTTAAAGCATTGGAAATGCAGGTTTGAACAATATTTGAAAACTAAAGTCCTGTAAATCAAGCTTAGTTGAGTCAGCATCTTTGACATTTGACTGATTAGGAGATATTCTTCACCTATAAGTGTTTTTGCCTTCATTAAGTTACTATAAATGTAAGAAATTTTCAGATAATTATTTTAACACTGCTCTCACTACAGTTTGGATTATAAAGATGTTTTGGGATTTTTTTCCCCCCAAGAGATTTTGTAATTATTAAGTAGCAATAAATTACTAATTTGTGGTGGAATATTCCATTGGAGATTTTTATGTGGTTTCGTAGTCTGATAACCCTCTAAAATACATGTGAGAATAAACCAATTTCACCTTTTTAATTCCTATTTTAAAATTCCTGAAGTGAACAAGTTTGAAGAAACTTTTAATGTGGCTGTTTTTAATATATCAGTGAATGACAACAACTCTGCAAATCGGTGCTTATTTGCTGTCATATGTGATAAAATTCATTAATTGTAAGTGGTAAATTATTCACCTAAGTAGCAAAATTTCAGGATAATCATCTTCACAGTCATAGACTAGGATTACTGGGTTTTTTGTGGAAAAGGGAAAATAAAGTCACTTCTGAGGAAGAAGTATCTTGATATCCCTTCAAGATATCTCCTATTTCTCAGTTTCTTGATGCAAGGAAGGGAAAGGGCAAAGGGCTTCAAAATAAAAGGCTGAAAAAGAGCAGATGACTCCTGAGATGAGAGTACAGATCTACAGACATTACCAAAGTAACTTTTCTCAGTGAAGGTAAACTGCAGGTCAAAGGCTGGATAATTCTGTTAAAGACCATTGTGTGGAATACAAAATCCCCCAAATTAGTTTATTTAAATAAAAGATAATTGACTGAAATCTAGAGAAAGATGTGGAGAACTCAGTAGAGTGCCAAACAACTAAGTTTTGATGTTTAATCACCTAAGCTGATGAAATATTCGATATCCTAGGCTTCCTCTAAAATTGTGAGGATGATGTATTTTGAAATGTCACAAATAGTCTCTTATTTTTTGTTTCTCCAGACCAAGGGATGTACTGAAGTACGATGTGCTCACACCCCTACCCATGCCACCTTCTTATCCTTTTGATGGCAGCCAGGATGTCATTTGCTCTGAGCCTGGCATGAGCACGCTTTAGATACAGCTTTGTGTATATAAGCTAGTGCTGCAACCATAGGGAATAATCTTACTATTTAAGATTTCACAGTGTTTAATAGATAGACTGTTGAAAATCTGAATGTGGAAAGCAATCAAGATGAAAGTTATCATGAGACAACAGAGTTCATTATTCAAAGGAAAGAAAAAGATGAATGAAGCAGAATAATAACACTGGGCTTTAAAAAAGCAAACTTCGACAAACTCAAGGAATTGGTACATAGGGTCCTGGGGAAGGAATTGAAAGGCAAAGAAAAATTCAAGAGAGCTGAGAGTTTTTAAGAAGAGTTTCTAAAGCCATATTTTAAGTATAGCAACAGTCTATCCACATGCAAAGGAAAGAAAGAGAGTGCTGTGTCTGCATTAGGAGCTCATCAATTACATGAAAAGAATCAAAAAAGAATACTGGGGAAAAAATGTAGAAATAAGACAGCTGCATTATCAAAAACAAATATAAAAGAACAGCACAGCAGGCTGGGAACAAAACTAGACAGACAAGAAGTTTTTGTCAGCAACGGAAAAGCACAACAATAAAAATGGATTTGGGGATTTTTAAAATTTTTTCTATTATACAATAAGAGCTCTCTGCTTACCATGAGAGGTGAGTATCAGATGGTCCAAAAGCCTGGAGTGCTTCCTGTTCCACTGCCTCCCCTCTAAACTAAGCGTGTCATGATCAGAGTTAACCAGGAATGCAGGTCAGAATGGAAGGCTATCAAGCTAATTAGATATATCACAATATTAATTTCTGATAAAATGTATTCTATACTAATAAGGAGGAAAATTGTAATAATCTTGAAATTACTATATTTTTGATTGAGAAAGAATGAGTGAGTTCCCAGAGAACCAGAAAATAATACTACTTTTTAAAAGTGGGCAAGAGCATGTGAATGAGTAGAAAGGCGAAATAAAGAGAATGACAGAGAATCAGTCAGGCAAACTTTGACACTACAAGAGTTGCTGGAAAAACTGTCTAAAAATCTGCAAGCATAGAGACTAATTTAAAAGGCTGATATGCTTTTGTCCATGAAGTAATTTTTAAATAACCTAATGATCAAAGTAACTGTCCCAAGACATAAAAACAGCATGTTGCATATTGAAGTGAATAAATGCCTTGACAACAGATCCTCCTGACCTGATTATATATTTGGTTGCTCAGATTCAGATGATGGGACTCTTAAAGTGAATACACAACTGGTTTTTACCAGCTTGGTATTTACCATGCTTGTTAAATTGTGAAAGCAAATTGAGTGGAGTTAGGACTACCCAGATGTTATGAGTGAAAAGCAGGTGCAGATCCCTCAGGGACAAGGCACAAAATAAGTGAAAGCTTTGGCTTTACCAAAAGTGTAGCATTCCCACAGTGGGAATCCTGGAGCACCAATCAAATGAAGACCCAATGCAGTGGAGCCCTGCTCAGGAGTGAAGCTCTAGGGAAAGTGCTGTGGGGGTGAGTAATGAAACCTGTGCTAATTAACATTACCTACATATGCAATGTCCTATTTTGCTCATTAGCTGCCCCATGTAATGCAGGTGCTGCTGTCTGAATTCCAAGATCCACAGATGGCCTTCACCTTGGCACCTGTGCAGATGGGGGGAAGCAAACTGTTCTGGCTTACAGTAGTGAGGTAAAACATGCTCGGTTTTCAACACACTCAGGTGGGAAGAAGGGAACTATCACAGTTACAGGAACAACAAGATAAGACCTCCTTGGGACTCTGCAAAATCCAATGAGGGAGGCGAACTATCCAGGGTTACCATAAGGAAGTCTTCTCACAGCCTAGTCTGTATGGAATGTGTAGGAATGTCTGTGAATTTTACTGTTGAAACACAAGGTGAGATGAAAAGCACACTTGCACAACATACAAGCTTACAACTCACAATAATCATAACAGTTTAAATCTCAGCTTCAAGTCTTACATTTTTGAAGGATAAATATGAAATGAAAAATAACTACAGATCTTCAGTAAAAATCTCTGGGGACAGTAACAGATCACAAGCTGAATATGAATCCATGTGTACAGTTTGGAAAAAGAAAAGAAAAAGGTGGGGGAAGAAGACCTGAGGTGTACTACACGAGAGCTACACATGACAGAAGGTAATTATTTTGCTCTGTTTGGCAATAGAGAAGCATCAGCAGGAATACTTTACCATTTAGGCACTGCAGCTAGGATACATACAGGCAAAATGAATGAGAATAGAGGACCACAATAAGTATATGTTTAGAAACATAAACTGAGAAAGACTGAAAGAACTGGACTTACATAGACAAGATTGGATTGAGCCGACCTGTGAATGTGAAATGTTGCTGTAAAAAAGTTGTAGTAGCTGCAGAGTGAGGGATTGTTTTCACGTTCTGTAAAGATTAAGCACTTGATTCTGAAACAAGTCAGATTTTGTTTCAGTTTTTACATTGGAAAGCTTAATGTGAAGCACTGGACTATGTTACTTATCTGTAAGACACCTGTAGGATCTACTTTCCTGTGAATTGTTAAGAACAAATAAAGGTCTGTCATAAGGGCACAGGCCCCCTTGTTCCTGTGAACGGAGAGGGACTCAATAGGCATCTTCAGTAAAGTAAATTGGAAACTAATTCAAATACTTACCTGCAATCAGGGAATGCTATTCATTTGATTATTAATTTAATTGTATTCCGGTCACTTCAATTTTCAGGGGTTTATTTGCATTCTTCCACTGGCAAATACCAAAAAGCAGGTGATGCTGGGGGATGAGTTGCTAGAACTCAAAGATGTTTTAAAGGGATGCTGAATTTTCTTTCTATATATAAGCTAATGCAGCGGAAAAGTGACTTGATGTTAAAAGCAGCAGCAGAGGGGTTAGAGCCTGAGCCTGCCATGCACATCCCTGTGCTGGGTGAGTTGTCTTAGCTGCCAGGAACTGAGTCAGCATCCCGGGGGTATTCCTGTGCACATGTGGCACTCGGGGACACGGTTTAGTGGTGGACTTGGGTTAACGACTGGACTCACTGGTCTTAGAGGTTTTCTCCAACCTGAATGATTCCCTGATTCTGTCACTGCCTCAGCTAAACTTTTACTACTTCCCTTCGTTTATGTAGCAGCTGTCTGGGTGTGAAGCCTCAATATAACCAGGAGATGGCACAAGAGGCCCTCTACAGTGTTTTAGATGTTGGTGCTGCAAAGGGCGCATGAAAAACAAGCGGCCGTCCAGGTATCTGCCCAAAACCTGCCCATCGGAAACATGCAAACACAAAATGGCAGGGTTTTTTATAGTCAATTTGTAAAATGAACATGTATTTACGTTCAGCGTTCAGCTGCTTCCTTTAATCTTTTAGAGAATATTCACACATGTTGTCATAGTCTTAAATCCTATTTACCTTCTATCCATGTGTAATACACTCATTTCTGTAAAACCTGGCAGAAGAATTACACTTTGCTGTCCAGAGGAAGCATAGACATCGAATTGCATGTTACAAGGGCAGTGTTAAGCATCTTAACCTAACTACGTTCCTATCCTCACCCACTAAGCCCAGCTTTTCCCTTATCAGTAAGCTAAGTGAATGTCAGGATATGTCTGTGCTCCCTGTTTGGGATAAGTGAAGGCAGATGTACAATGTCATTTATGCTCTGTTGCTAAAGTTATGTATTCTGCCAAAGTTATTCTCTTCTTCAGGCAATAGTAGCATTTGCAGGATACTTGATGGAAGTGACTAGAATAAAGAAAATAGGAAGAAACAGTGTATAGCGAGGAATACATACAGATGCAGGGGAGAAATAACTAGAAATGTGAAATGGAGAAGAGCCTTGAAGTCAGAAAAAAAAAGGTAAAGGTTATTTCCATTTAATTTGAATAGACTGGTTTTGGAGCAATACAAAAACCTGATTTATTTTAGGTGTAAGTTAGGGGAAGGAAGAGTCAGTAAAACATTTTCACTGCTGAGTCCAATGCATTTCAAAGCAGCATTGTATGGCATAGACCAGGATGGGCACAGAGCGTGATCGATGTCACAGGGCTGCCAGCTGTGATAGCTCATTCTCCTGCTGACTGACTCATCATGCTCAAATGCTAACTCTAAAATCAAGGGGGAAAAATATTCAGTCTTTAACAGCTGAAAGTAAAAAGTTACTTCCAAGAATAATAAATGCTTTAGTCAGTATAATTTCTTTCATTTCTTTCCAAATTTTTTCAGAAAGTATTTGTGGGAAATATGGAAAATTTCTGATTTAACACATTCTTACTTTTATATGTTGCTAAATGTAACTTTAGAAGCAATCATCATGAAAAAAGTATCTTACAGTGAAGCCTGACAAAGAAAAAGGCCTTGATGTAAAATGTGAAGTTAGCCTCTTAGGTTTTGAAAAGATTGAAAGGTGTCTAAGTGTGACATTTTGTGATCTTAATCAGGTTGTTAGTTGGAATGATCTGAACAGTTGTTAAAACCAGTGTGATTTATGTGAATTTGCATATGCACATTATTCCCTGTATGTGCATCTCCCATCTCAATAATTCATATTTGTAAAACAACTCAGATCTTAAAGCATATTTATGCACCTGATAATTAATACTTATCTATTTTGGGAAATAAAACCATTTCTAAAGCCCCATGATGCTTCCTTTGAAATAATTGTTTTTAAAGTCTAATTTCTAGTCTAAACAGAATTAAACCAACTACAGACTTCTGAGCAGTTTCATTTGAGCAGCATCTGCAGAGATCTCCCTCTGGCAATATGATAGCAATGAGTGCTGAAGTAGGATTTACATTCCTGAAACTTGGATGGTTTTCCAATTATAATAGTTTGTCTAATAATAAACAAACACAAGACTCTGCTGCTGTACCTTGCTTGTGTAACAACAGCAGTACATGTTTTAAATGTGGTCCTGCTTCATACTGAATTTTACCTTTTTTTTTACTAAGCTTAAATTTGGGGAAGAAGCCATTAAAACAAGTAAGTTCTTTCTTTCTCAATATTTGCAGCATGTCTCTGCAGAATATATATATTTCTTAAACATTTCACTGATTCTGCTTAGCTGCTGGTAGCAGCCTTGTGTTAAGGAGCCATGGGAGCTCTTGACATTTTGAGTGCTGTGTTGATTTAGATCTATTCCAAACATGATGAGACATTTAATTTTCATCTGTGCATTGTCACTATGTTTATACCAGGCCCTCCTGGTATTTCTGCACATATGGTCTTTAAATGCCTCATGGAAAAGGAGCTCTTATTCTGTCAAAGAGGAAAAATAATAATAATTGATAATTAAGAGATTGGTTGGAGGCCATTGGTAATGGCTTTTAAGTCCTAAATAGTGATTACTCAGAAACTGAATGTTTGGGTAAACACACCAGGGCAAAGACCATGTAAATTGCATAGCAGATGCCAGCAGCCCTTGCTCTCTTGGACAGACCTTCATGGGAAGTCTGCATGTCCACAGGTGAACACGCATCCCCTGTGTGGCATAAACTGCCTGGTTTTTACTCTTTGAGTTACATCACCACCTAGCTACTCCTAAAAACCACTAATTCCCTCTACTCTGGTCTCCCAGGACCCTCCAATGCTATGGGAAAGGGTTACCTGCTGGTACAAAATGACAGTCCCCTCCTTTGGTCTTGTGTACCCACTACAGCAAGGCCAGGTGGTGGCAGTTCTCCCTGGTACCTGGGAGAACCAAAGGTAGTTGGCAACCCTCAGCTTCTCTCACTTCAGTTCCCCCATAGCTCTAGTAGGGACTGGATATCTCAGCATAATCCAGCCCCTCCGCAGGGCTCTGAGCTGGCTTACTAGGGCAGAGCTGGACTTTGGGGTGGAAGATGTGGAGCCACAGTTAAATCTCAAAGGCTGAAATATTACCCCAAAATATTTATATTATCAACTGGCTAGTAGGCAGCCAAGTAGGACTAGGTAGTTCTGCAGAACCTCCTCAGCTTGAGACCAGTGTTGTGTGTGTAGATTTCTGCACAGCTGAAGGGGAAGGTGCAGCTGTGTATTCTGCTAACATCTGCATAGAGTATTGCCATTATCTATGGTAAATGGATCTCCAGACTCCTGCTAGTGGCAATCATGTTGGTATGTCTGAGCTCTTTGTCTCTGTCGCCCTGCAGCAGCAGAGTAAAAGCTACTATCTGTCCCTGCTCTACTCTGACAGATTTCATTAGCACGAGCAGGTTTTCATCCCGTTGGTAATATCACTTGATTTTAAACATCGTATTTCTGAATCACAGTTTAGCAGGAGGTTTTCAAACAAGCATTTAATGAATAATAGATAGAAACAGAAAGAAGGCAGTTTAAGAATTTTAGATAAAATTAAACTAGCAGCTGTTAAATATTGTAGCAGTCATTACATTCAGAAGTCATCTCCTACCTATCCAGGAGACTTATAAATTTTATGTATAATGGAAATGAGATTTGGTTTAACCTTTTCACACCGTGATCAATTTGTGTCCCTGAGAGCTCAGTGTTTGACATCATCTTTCTGCAGTGCCATTTACTTCAATACAATGCAATTAATAAACCAGCAGTGTATAAAGATGTAATTTGCAGCTCAAATGGTAAAAGGTCTTCCAAGCAGTAAAGGCAGAGGTATCAGTGGATGATAAAACTCAAGATTTTCTATTTTTAGAGCTCCATCATATGCCACATATTCTTTTTGTCCTATACAACAGCTTGCCAAGTGTCTTTATTTGTTGACATAAAGCTGGAAAAAGTAATGTCATAGAAGTAGACTCATATATTTTCAAAAAATATTTTATGGAGATATATATCTTATATATAAGAACGCAAGTAGGATGTAAGTATATTATTTATACTTTTATATAATATTTTGTAGGGACTAAGAATAGAAATAATTCTGGGCATATGGGACATATTTATCTCATTGGGATGGGATTTTGCCCTGTCTGTGATGCAGAACGCTGTTGAAGTAATCAGAAAGATTTAAATCGGGAAGCAAGCTTGCAGAAAAGTTACACTTTCTTTTTCTGATGTTCATGGGAGTTAGTCCTTGAGAATGGCATTTTGCCTGACTACAGGGGAGGCTTGGCAGGATTCTGCCAGCAGGCAGTGGCACTGATATTCCCAGTTCTGACTGGAGAGGTTGCTGCCATGCCACGTGTTAAATGCAGCTGACTCAAGAGACTTGTCCTTCAGTATTTCATTGAACAGAGCAGATTCCTATGTGTCTCCCCTCCATCTCCTGCCTGCTTGGTCTGCTCTGTGAAATATGTTGCTGACAGAACTGTCTAAGCTCAGAAGTTCTAGTATTTTAAAGTATTTCCTCAACTTTGTGGTGGGGGAAGTCTTCACATTTACCTAATGAAAAGAATAGTTATGAACTGGTGCTTGAAATATTCTAGGCGGGGTGGGGGAAGGGGGTCTGGGTGTGTTATAAAATAGAGGAAATTTAAAAGCAGTCTTGTACAGTTTGGTCAAGTAAACTTTTTAAACTTTCCATTGTTAATCAAAAAATGCTTGGGAAGGATAAGTGGATGAGGATTCAAGCAATTAGGTATCAAACAATTTCATGTGGTGGAAAAACACCACAAATATACATATATATATATATGTGTGCATGTCCCACGGGCTTTATCTGTGCTAGAGGTGTTTGTGGACTTCTTTAGGTAGATAACATATGGGAGGCATTAATGCTTGAATATTTATTTACACATTTTTATGCCATTTTCCTCCAGGAAGTTTGTTCAGTGGGCTCAGGCTGCAATGTCAATCTCTACCTACACAGGCTGGAAACAAAGGGCTCCAGGAGGGCTCTGGCCATGCATGGTTGTGGTTCTAAATCAGTTATTAGACAGCTTTAAATAAAGGTGACAATCATGTTTGTATTTTTGTTCAGTTAGAGACAAACTCTTGAACAGTGTCATCACTAGTAGAGCAGAGTAGGACTCAGAGTATGCCATGAGCATGAACAGTCAAGGAGAGACAGAGCCTAGAAGGGGTTCACAAGTCAAACTCGAGTGTGGTTCATTGAAATAATTTTCTGGTGAACAAAAAGACTGTAGGATTTCATGATGAATGGATATAGCAACTATATTTGGGATGGACAAGAGGTTGAAATATTTGGTTTAGGAAAAGATTGACAAAAAGAACTTTAATAAAACTTTTTAGTGGATTAATATAAAGAAAAAATATATATCTGTAAAATATTAAAATTGAATACATTGGAAGATTTAGACATAAACTAAGTAGGAGGGTTCCAGTCTTCAAACGCTGTCTCACTGAAAATCTAAGAAATAGGTAGAACCGTGGTTATAATAACTGTTATCACAGAGAAAGTGAATGCTGAGAAATGCACCTGAAGTGGCAGAATAACAGCTTGGCCAAGTCGCAGGGCAGACAGACAGCAGAGCACTGGGTTTGTGTGCAGGTGCTGGGTGACTGTAAAACAGCAGGCAAGAACAAGGACAGAAAAAGAAGACGTGCAGTCATGATTTCTGGAGGCAGGCTGACACCAAGCAGGGGGTTGATAGGAGTTATCAATGCTGTGGAAGTCCCACTCTGTTCTTGCACAGGAGGGGAGGGTGAAAAGGGGAGGGAATTCATGGTTACCCTGCAGTGAAAAACTGCCCATAAAGCACCAAGAGCCTTTTGTCAATACACTACAGAGGCTTTATTGCAGCAGCCAAGTGTTCCTGTTGCACACAAAACCCAGAGATGAATGGGGGCATTTCTGAAAGACACACATAAGGTAGTAAGAGGAAAGAGGAATAGTAAGATAGCAGAGAAATCTGTATGAACTGCATAGCTGCAAGACATCTGGAGATAAGACATGAATTCTGTAACCTCAGCAGAATGTTAATTCTAAGGCAATAATTGTCATTTTCTGATTCTTTAGTCCAGAAACAATACTTTTATATAAGTCTGTCGGTTCGTAGAATCCAACGACCTTGACATTTACCTTTTTCTGTTTCACAACTTTCTCCTTCAAACCCCTCAGCCTGTGTCTGGTACTTATAACCTGATGCTGCAGTCTCGGAGAGGCCAGTGAGTGAGTTTCTCCACTTGTCTGCCTGAGGCTGTCTCGGAAACGCAGAGAGGAGCAGCCTAGAGAGGAGCAGGCTTGAGAAGAACGCTTTGAACAGTAGATCTGGTGCTTGGAAAGGAATGGAAAAGCGAACTCCAGGGGAAGGGAGATCGGAAGCAGCAGCGTCCCCTCTCCCTCCAGCGGCCGGGGATGCTGCGCTCCCCCGGGGTTACATTCCCCAGCGCCGTTTGAGGCTGCTCAGCTCCATAAATGCCATTTGCATGGGGATAGGATGTAACAAGCGCTGTAAATCACTGACGGCGGAGCGAACTCCTCAGGGGCAGACACGGCGGAGCCGAGCCTCCGCGAGCTGGGGCAATGTGTGAACGATATCTTTTGTTGGAGGGGAGGAATGATAGCAATTAGATGATACTTATCTGGCCCTTTGATGTGTGTTTACACAAACAACGTTTTCCTCCGGGAGCTGCCGTATAAAGGAGCGGCCCGTGCTGCCCGACACACTCCTTCCTGGCATCTCCGAAACAAGGCAGGATGACTAAGGCCCCTTTCTCCGTGGAGTGGTTGTCGCAGAGCAGCCAAGCTCTCAAGAGCCCCACCGAGGGCTCTCCACACCGAGCATCCTCCGCGGGCCACCGGCTCGGCCAAAGCGAGCGCAGCCAGGAGCAGCCCGCGGGCCAGCGGGACGGGAGAGGCGGCAGGAGCAGGGAGAGCTTGGCGGCCGNGCTGGGCGGCCGCCCCCGCCGCAGGTACCCGCGGACATCCTGGGGCTCCTTGGGGTGGCGGAGGGCGGGGGGCTGGGACACCCCCGGGCCAGGGAAGGCACCACTGCGCGGTGGCGGGCGGAGGAGGCGGGCGGTTCCCCACGCGGTGCTCAGCCTGGCTGACCCCGTCCTCCTTGTCCCTGTCCCCAGGAGTGGACGGGAGGCCATCGGGAGCGGGGCAGCCCGTGCCGGAGGAGGGCCCCGAGTGCCCGGGCCCCGAGGAGCCGTGCGGGCGCGGCGGGCGGCGGCTGCGCACGGCGTTCAGCGCGGAGCAGATCAGCACCCTGGAGAGCTCGTTCCAGCGGCAGCAGTACCTGGGCGCGGCCGAGCGCCGGCAGCTGGCGGGCAGGATGCGCCTCTCCGAGGTGCAGGTGAGCAGGGGCGCTGCCGGCGGCGCGGTGCCAAATAACCAAGATAAAGAACAAGCCGGGTGATGTTGTAACCTCGTCTTTTCTCCTTCCCCTGTACCCTTCCCAGATCAAGACCTGGTTTCAGAACCGCCGGATGAAGCTCAAGCGGCAGCTGCAGGAGTTGAGGTCGGAGCCCTTTTGCAGCCCCGCTCTCCCGTACGGACCGCAGAGCGCTGTGGTGCCCCTGCCGCTCACATACGTGGCCCGGCCGCTGCCTCTGCCCCGGCAAGGGGCCACCTCTGAGGGCTTCCCTTTGCCTGCCCTGCCGACACCCGCCGTGGACCTCAGCAGCGCCTGCAGAGCACAGCCAGTCGGCTTTTGGGCAGCACCCTGCTTTGTAGGGTACAAGGACCCCAGAGCTTTCTTGCTGGGTGTTTGACCCTCTGATATGGACTGTGACCAAAGAGGATTTGCACTACTGATAGATATCTGGGCTGCCCTTGTCTGTAACTGCCTGGTGGAATTATGATTCAGCACTAATCTAAACATTTTACAGGACACACTGGACAATCTGAATCATGGACTTCAGACCCTTGCATTTATAGGCAACTGTAAAATATAAACAGGGTGGGACAAACAATAATATAAATGGAATCTTTTAATAAACCTAATTTTTTTCCAGCCTTCATGTGAATTGCTTTCTTAAGGATTGTAGAGGTATTCATCCTGCCCCAAAAGAAAGCTCTCCTCTTCATTAAAAGAAGCATAGACTCCTACAAAACAGTATCTAGTCATCTCACGTACAGTTATTGGGGTACAAGGGTGATGATCAAAAGAATTTTAACATTCCAGAGCTGGTTTTCCATAAGTGGCAGTAAAATTCCTTACCACTGTGCTATGCACTTTTAAAATTTGAGTAATGATCTCGTAAACTTGTGATCAAAATGGTCTGATTTCAGGCCAGAAAAAGGACTCCAAGAAAAGATCCTTGACTAATGTAAGTTGACATGAATCTTTCAAACTCAATTGTCAACTAACATGAAAAGTGCAATAAAAATTTCCATTGCTTAGAGGTGATATGAGGGGTTATTAGAAGATTTCCGGTGCACTGGTAATTTGGGCTCCTGTAATGAATGGTCTGAGGGCTCTCTGTCAGTATCCTTGTATATCGTTTGTATACAGAGGCCAGTCTGCCACTTGAGTACCCTTGCCAGGTAAAAAGCAACTTTATTTGCTGCTGCAGGCAGTGGGCTTTGCAGTCACCTCTGGAAGACTCCTTGATTATTTTGTCTATGCTGTATTTTTCTAGTCTTTTGATATATTAGTATTTACTTGCAATTGCACAAATTGCGTGTCTCTAATGCAAGAGTTTCAGCTAAATTAAAATGGCTCAGGTGCTATCAATCTTTCTGAGATCTCAGGAACATGATGCAGTTTTGGATTAAGGAAATTTGTTGGTAAGTAAGTAAAATTCCCATTCAACGGAGGCTTATTTCTCAAAGTCAGGTATTAAACGGTAATATTGATTCGAAGAAATCTCCCTAACTTTCAAATGTCTTTAGGGTACTGAGCTGTCTCCAGAAAGCTCTGCAGTGGTGAATATTTTCCTGTGCTCTAGAGCAGTCATGTTTAAAATAACAAAACAGTCAGAGCTAATAAATATACAATTTACCGGGGGAAAAAACGTATTATGCATAAGACTGGATGTGGCTATTCCATTTTCAAGGGGGTAATAGTTGAAGGGTTAGGTGTTCCCATTATAATCTTGTATGGCCACAGAGGAGAACGCCACCACTCCTCCAAATGCTCTGCTCAGCCCGTACAAAAAGAACAATGGTAATAACCCTTCCTGCTCTGAGAGCCAGAGCGGCGGTGTGGGGAGCTGGGGGTGAAGGGACGGAGCACCCTCTGAGGGCAGCGGGACTGCCCGCAGCGTTCCGGGAGCGCCCCACCCCACACCAAGCGGGGGAGGGTGAAGGGAAGCGGGGACGGGCAGCACCGCAGCTGAGCCCGGGGAAAGTGAGAGACAGATGAAAAGGCTCAGGCGGAGAGAGGGAGAACAAAGTGCTCCCGCCTGCGGAGGGGAGCTGTTTCCTGGGAGGGGAACTGCCGGGACGGGGTTTGTGCAGGGGGAGAAGGGTGTCGGGTGTCGTCGTCCACCCACCCCAACGGTGAAAAGGGAGAGGCAGGAGCACAACTTATCGGGTCCCCATGCCCCCGGTGAGCAGTGACCTGAGGCGGTTCTGGCTGAACCCTCATCCCCTTGGCTCTGCCCTCCCGGCCCCCGGGCTCGTAAGGCGGGGCCACAGCCTCCGGGCCGAGCTGTCCTGTTCGGCGGCCCCAGGCTGCCCCTGCCCGCACCCGGGCTGGGCTCGGCCGCGTCCAGCTGTGCCCGGAGCGGGACAGCAGCTTCTCCTCCGTGCGGAGGTTTACAGCGAGGCAGAGACAGCCGGTGCTGCCAGGGACAACAAGCAGCGCTGCATCCTTGCCGTGATCTAGCCCGCGGGGTTTGTAGGGACCACTCTGGGACCGGCCACGAGGCAGTCTCGGGGATGGAGGCCCTGCGTGCCGAGGGGGTGTGCGTGGCTCCCCGGGCTCTGGCTGAGGCTGGCGGGTTTCGTGCCAGGGGTGAGCGCTGGTTAGCAGGAGTAGCGGGGCACCCCAGCTCTGGGTGTACGAGCTGCAGAACGGCTGGCGAGGCAGAAGCCGATCTCTGTTTGAAAGGGTGCTAATGGTCACTTAACATAATGACTCCTCGGCCACAGGTATACCCAGCAAGCACATGAAATGCCTTGCCAGCCTTTTGTCAGGGCTAGCTTGCAAATATTGTTCTGTTTCCCGGTAATTGCTCAAACGAACGCGACAGGTGATGCCCACCTGGCTGAGTCCCTAATGGTATCTGGTTCCTCCAAAAATCTCTACGTGATAATTTCTCTCCTACCTGCAAAAATCGCCTTTCTCTAGACGGTAACTACTACGTTGCAATGGTTTGGAAAGCTATATGTGAAGTAATTTAATTTTTGCTAAAGCTGTTCAATTCTGGCACTAAAATGTGAATGCACGTTTTTCCTTTGGTCTGGGAGAAAGAGACTTGGACTTCATGGTTTATTCCTGCTTGTTTCAATCTCCCCTTCACTGTGTTTTAGCCCTGGCAGCAGTAAAGGGGCACTGGTGTCAGCGCAGGTCCCTGCACGGTATCAGCCCCTAGCAGGAGATCGGAGCGCTCCGGCTCCGGCACCACAATCCCCGGGCAGCCCCAGCAGCGCAGCGGGGAACACCCCGCCTTTGTGCCTTCAATCGCACCACAATAACCCAGCACCGGAATGCTCCCCGGCAGGACAAAGCGGTGTGGGCAACCCAGCTACAAATGGGATAAAAAATAGCAGGGGGAAAAAAAAAAAAAAAGCCCAGTCGATTAGCTGGGGAGGAGTAGTTTAATGCTCGTGGGATGAAATTGTCGGAACCCCCCCGCCCGGCGACTCTCGAGGAAGGGGCTGTATAATCTGGAAACTGGGCTCCCCGGGGAGGAAAAGGGGATGGGAGGGGAAAATTGCCAGAGCGCTAACTTCAAAGCCTTTCTCCCCTGCAGTGCGTGCGCGGAGGGGGACAAACCTGATTGAATTAACACCGCGGGGCGGGGGAGCCGCCGGCAACCGCGCTCGGAACCGCCCGTCCCAATTTGGCTGGAGCAGCCATCAGGGGACTGGGAATAGGACCGGGGTGTATCACCCCCCTGCAGCTCCCAGACATGGTGGAGCCACTCCATGGACCTCTTTACAAACTAGGTGAAGTTATTCGGCGTTGTGCGCTAATCGAGAGAGATCTCGCACTGTTAGGCCATTACATGTAATTGCTGCCCATTATCTCTTTCTTTGATACGCAATTAGATGACAATTAACTTGATAAACCCTACCGAAGCAGAGGGGGGAAGAACGAGGAGAGAGCTCTTGGTCTCGACATGTTCCTTGTATAGACTTTACTACTTTTCCTTTATATTTGTGTTTTAAACTCCTAGGCTTCGACCTAGTGTTATCCTCTAATAGTACCTAGTAGGGAGCTAATCCCAGCGTCTCTTTGGTATTCAGGTAGGTTAAGCGCTTTAATTCTTATTTCAGCTCTTAGTTATTCTGCCTGGGCAATTCTGAACTGTGGAGGTGTCACAAGTCCTCAGGCAATTTGGCGATAGCGTTGCATAGAAATTCAAGCACTAGTTTGTTTCGAGCTAACTTGTACTTAACTTACCTAGGTGCTTTGTCCATTAGTTCTGCAGAGCACACAAAAATGTTTCCCCGGAAAACTGTTTTTAATGCAAAGTTCGTGTTTGCTCCCACCGTCGCTGAATGGGAATATCTGGGCTTGCAGCGTGTGAGTCAGGAGGGAAGAGGGCCCAGCGCCGCCTGCTGAATCAGTAGCATTTGTCATTTATTGTGTGTTAGCCCGCTTTGTTTCCGTGGGCAAAGGAGCGGCGGGGTGATGGCACTGTTAGTGTTCACGGGTACTTCAAACAGAAAAGCATCTATTCCCAAACAATCGATCTCGTTGATGCCTAATTGACTATCTAATAGCACCTATCAGGACATCAAAGGAGACGCTGAATAACCAAGTTAACATTTCCAAAGGGGAGCAGTGGAGGGTACAAACAACCATCAGCTGTCCCACCGGCCGGGAGCCCAGCCCGGGCCTGCGGCTGCCTCTGGGCCTGGCATTCCTGGGGCCCCGTCTGAGCAGAGCAAACTGTCTTGTCTTGTCTGCCCTTTCAGTCCTGTTAAAACCCCGCTCCTTACAGTGAGTTTACCTACCTCTGAAGGGCTGCTACACGTCCCCAGGCTCTCTCCTCCTGCCCATTTGTGCACTTAAACATGGGGTTTTTTGAGGGGTTCGAATGTTGGGGTTTTAGGTTTGTTGGGGTTTTTTTTTTCCTCAAAATGGAGTGGGTGGCACTGAAGTTGTTCTTACTGTATCCCCTCTCACCTCCACTTCTCCAGTTTTGTCAAGAAGATATCAGAAAATCTGTACTTTTCATAAAGATAAATGGGATCTGCCTATGATGGAGCCACTATCCCCTCTCTGGTGACTTAATACATCTACTCTCAATCTATGATAAATGCTATAATGGTTTGGTCTGTATATGGTTTTGGAGGTTTTGTTTGGCTTTATTTTTTCCCATGATCTACTTACAGGTATGGCTAGCAGATAGGAAGTTTGTAACATAAAGGTTTGCCCAACTATGCTAGCAATTATTCCCCTTGAGAAGGACTATTTTTCTGTTGGCAAAAATATATCCACTTTTTCTTATGATTTCATGCAAAATCAGTGTGATGATGATATCAAGGCCTTAGCACACCAAGATAATTCCTGAGCAATACAGTTACTTCAGCACCTGGCAAAGGATGAGCATTGAGTGTCTTGTGCAGGAGGTGCTGCAGCCTGAATGATGGGCTGAACCTTCCTTAGGCAATACCTTCATGCCCCAGAGCTGCTGCACTCCTGCCTGTTCTCATGGGTTTATAGTCCATGTGTGCACAAACACCATATGAAATATTCCCAGGCATAGCAGTGACAGAAATCTACCATTTGTCTTTAGAAGTCTTGTGGAGCTCACATGAGAATAGCACTCTGTCCTGACAGCCGTATCTGTAATTATCACATCCTGGCATTAATCACTGCACTGAAATTCAGGGTATCAATTGATACCCTGGATTACTGTTACTGAGTTACAAGAGTACATAGGTTTTCAGTAAATTTCTTGAAGCAGCAAGCATGTTTCTTATGGCCGTAAGACTTACATACAAATGCAGAACAATAAATATTTTGAAATGTGATTTGGAAAAATGGGTCCACTATGTTCTTAATATAATGCAAGTAAGAAACATACATTCATTTTTCAACATAATACAATATTCTGAAGTACAGAGTATACAGAATTCTATAGGAAAATACATTTTCCCTGAAAACTTGGATTTATTTGTCATCATGTTTATATATCACATCAATTAAATGCTGTAAAAATTTCAAGTGATAGAAAAGAATTGAATGGAAGTAAATTTGTGTCTCATATGAGCCCCTTATTCCTGCAAGGTGAGGGGAAGATTTAACTGCAGCTGCAGGGCCTCTATCCACCCAGGGTAGTTAAAGTTTTCAAGTTTCTCAAGCTGCCACCTCTTGCTAATGGGGGCTACAATAGCCACATAACACCTTCCACAATTTTCCCATCTGTTCCAGGGTTTTGTGGTCTACAGATGTAGCTACTTTCATCTGGAATGTGGGGATCCTAGTGTTGGGTTTAAACATTTTGATAAATAGGCAATTCAGATTGGAGTCTAATTTAAAAAAAAAATCAGTTTTCACTGACTTTCAGCACACATTGGGACAGGTCAGCTGCTTCCTTGCATTCTCAGTCAAATGAGAGGAGGAAATGGCAGCAGCTCTTCAGGGTTGATAACAGTTTCCTTCTATAAGACACATAATGCATTAATGCAAATGTTGGTCTCTTTGGGCACATCACTGAGTAGTTATCTGGTGTCTGGTTTAATTTTGGCAGTGGGGGATGAAGTGTCCCCAGAGCATAGTCCCTGGGTGTTTCTGTGTGCCCGAGAGAGGGGTCTGCAGGGCATGGGGGACCCAAGGCTGCCTGGCTTGGCACAGGTTTCTTCTGCTGGAGAAACGGTGGGGGAGCCTGCCCTGCTGAAATCTGGGGCATTCTGCTTGCTGGGTAGGGGTGTGCTCAGTTTAGGAGCTCCTGAACACCAGTGGTTTTCATGTATTGTCTCTAAACTTCTTTTTGGTGAGGTAGTCAGGCTTTGCAGGTAGCACACGCTGCTTTACCAAGGACAACTCGCTGTGAATGAGTTTCTGTGTGGCAGAACATGAGTTTCTCTCCTTGGATTTGTCCACGTGTGGGGTTATTCAGAAATTGCTGTTCTGAAATAAGATGGGAGATAATATAGTGATGGGTTTGCTTCAGAAAAAGAAGGACCGAACACAAGCGGAATATTTCAGGAATAGTTATTAAATCCTGAAGTTATTAAAACTAATGTGCAGGCTCTTAGTTCATTTAGGGAACGGTGAGTGACCTATCCCTGCTTCACTGAAATGTGTTTGGGGTTTGAATGTTCCCATTACAGTGTTTTTGGCTGGGTCAGTGGCACTCACAGGTATGTGGCTCTGATCCAGGGTGGGAGTTCAGTCTCCAGCTGTATTCAACTGCTTGGGCATCCGCACTGGCTTGTGCATATCAGCCAAAATGACTGTGCCAGCAGTGAGTGAAACTCCTTTAGTGGCTGTGCATAGCCCCCCTCAAAGAGTAGGGCGATCTCTCTGTTGGGGCTATGCAGAGGCAAGAACAGCCTTTCCCATCCCTGCCCTGAGGTGATGGTGTTGCAAGCAAAGTTTCAGGAGGAATCCGGCTCCTGGGCTCTGTGGGCTTGGGAAGGTGTTTGCATTGCTCAAGTGCCTGGGCTTTATCCCTCCCCTGGGGCCAGTGTGGGGATAAGCCGACTCTGTGGGATCGGGAGGGGTCGATAACCCTCTATCCATTCCCGCGGCCATGGAGTTACGGGAACACCTGAGACAATGAAAATGAATAGCACGAATACGAGGGGTTTTTTTCAAAATGATTTTTATAATAAACTGGGGAGGTGGTTTAGTTGAGGTTTAGTTGACTTTTTTTTTTTAAGAGAAAAAAACCCTCACATTGTCCATGTGTGTGTGAACCTAGATTATTACAATGTTTTAGAAACAGACTCCTGCCCTGTTAGACCCACGTTTATGGTGTCCACTCCTGCTGGTGGTGCATCCGAGCAGGAACTCTGAGGATTTTGGAATCCTCATTGAAATTGAGCTCCTATCAGTGCATTTACCCAGTTAGAAGGATTGCCGCTCGCTCCCATTCTCCTTCAGGCGAGGGTTAGAATGTTGAGTTATTCAAGTATCGCTGCTGCCGGTGTGCCCGTGGTCGGTGTGGTATTTTTTACTGGCGTGACCAAAAGCCCGGTGGAAGTTGAACATAAGAAGGACCTGACGGGCTGAGCTGCCGAGATGCCCCTTTCCCCAGTCAAGCTTTGCCGGGGATGTCTTGGTGTCCTCCTGCATTACAAGGGCCTCCTCCTTCTCGGGACGCGGCGTGTGGATTGGGGTAGTACGAAGCTGATGAGGTGCGAGCTCCGCTGCTCACTCGGTGCTTTGATCACTAAACGATCGGGGAGATGGGTTGCGTTTTCTGGCTAGACAGACGGCGCCAAGTTCAAGCTGAGAAGGCCCGAGGCCCTGCTCACCTCCAGCCTGGCTCTGGCCTCGGGAGTGAGGGCTTGGCCTCGCGGATAGGGACTTCTTGATATTGGACCCCCACGGCTTTTCCCAGGGAGGGAAAAGGGCGGCGGGGTTGGCGGGCTCTATGCGAGGTTCCTTATCCCTCATCCCGGCCCCGTGGGTGTGGGTCTCGGGGCTGGTTCCGGGCATTTCTGCGATGTGGGACCCCGCGACTGCAAAGGGAGCGGTAAAGCCGCGCTGCCAGCGGCACCCACGGTATCCTTGGACGCGTGTTTGCGGGGCTGGGGCTGCCCATGCCCTGCTCTCCGTGGGAGAGGGGCAGCTTTGCACTTCAAGGGGGTCTCCCCGGCCGCGCAGACACGCTGGAGCCAAGGGCTGTAGACATTTGCCAGACGTGTGAACTTTTCTCCTCGCTGGTAGCTGTTATCGCTGCTCGATTCCCACTTTGATGTGTGTTCGCACTTCCAAACGACCCCTCCCTGCACGGAGCGTCCATATAAGAGCGGGCCGAGGCCGTCGGTCCTCCAGCCGCTCTCCGCCATGAACCAGGCCCAGATCCCTTCGGCAGAGACCAAGCCCCGCGGGGTGAGACCCCACATCTGCTGCGCTCCCCCTCCCCGCGCCCCCACCGCGCTGGGCAGCCCCACCCTCCTGGTCAGAGCCAAGCCCCGACGGGGCAGCCCCCGGCCGGGCCAGCCCGCGGACAGCGAGCCCTGCGCGGCGGAGCGGAGCCGAGACCATCCCCGGGACGCCACCGAGCCCTGCCCGTCGGAGCCAGGTGGGTGAGGAGGGAATAGGCAGGGAGAAGATGGGAGCGGGCCGGGTACACGCCGGGATGGGGGCTCCCGCCGGTGTAGCGGCCCAGCAGGGCCGAGGGGCGGCGGAGGCACTGCCCCAGCGGGGGCAGAGGCCTCACCGCCGCCCGTCCCTCCTGTTCAGCCCCCGACGGCGACTGGCTCAGCGCCGACGAGTCCTCGGGCTACGAGAGCGAGAGCGCGGGCGGGGGGCGCGCCGGGGCCGCGGCGGCGGGCGGGAGCCGCGGGCGGCAGCGAAGGGCGCGCACCGCCTTCACCTCGGAGCAGGTCTGCCGCCTGGAGAAGACCTTCCAGCGCCAGAAGTACCTGGGGGCCACCGAGCGGAGGAAGCTGGCGGCTGCCTTGCAGCTCTCGGAGATCCAGGTTAGTCCCGCGGGAAGCGGATCCTTCCTGGCCTCATCGGGCAGGAGCAGGCAGGGTCGGCGGTTCCGTGTCGCTCTTTGTTACGATGAAGAGACATAGAACTCTTCAGCTGAGTTTAGCAGGAACTGTGGGATCCCTCGGGGATTAACTACATTTATTTGCGGCACTTTCTAGTGGGAGCTATCGCGGGTTGTTTTTATTTCTTAGTGAGGTAAACTGTCCTGTTTATATAGCGATCTGCGTAGACCTCTCAGAGCTCATATTTGGTCTTAAAAAGTCTTAAGTGGTTCATGTAAAATCCCTGAACGCAGCCCCTCTTCCCTTTACATTCCACAGGTCCTCTGCCCTCTGTTAAGTAGGGCAAAAGCATATGTCCAGCTGTGTCAGTTCCATCTGAAGCAAAATGGCAAAAGTAGCTGAGATATGGTTGTTCATAGTTTGCACATTATCTTTAGGCCAAGTTCCTGATTTGTCCCCTGCATCCCCCCGTTTTTTTCTTTTGTTGCTTAGATCAAGACCTGGTTTCAGAATCGGCGGATGAAATTGAAGAGACAGATACAGGACCACCAGCACAGCTTCGTGTCCCCTGTTCCACTGTACAGTTACGCCCCGGGGACCTCACCGGCTCTGTTTCAGCGTGGTCTCCACTACCCCTTTGCTCCCCAGCACCAGAGACTCCTGCCTTTCACCCCGGTGCCTGCTGTGCAGTTCAGCTTCGCCTTTCCCAGATACGATGCATCACAAAGCACCTACCACTTGATGGCAAATGAACTGCCCTACTACCATCAACACCTTCTTCCTCACCCTGCTTTCCATCCAGTTATTCAGAACAAAATGGACAAGCAATGCCACCCTGTATATGCATTATAGTGAAAAGGCAAAGGGGAAAAGTGTTTTATACTGATTGTATTTTATGCACAGAATCTCTTGCCTGATTTGGAAGAATGTCTTTATTATTTTAAGTTAAATGTGAAAATGAATAATTTTATATTTGACAATTATTAATATATTAATAAATCTAGTCTGAGATGTGTTAGGTAGATGGTTTTCTGCACATCCCAAGTTTTCCAAGAGTGTGTATGTATGTAAAAATAAAATATGAACAGAGTTATATGTGTCTACTTTATAAAAGGTTGCACTTGTGTAATGTAAACTGCGATGGTCACTTGTCCTCTTGCAAACGTAATGGATTTAGATGTTTTAATATGTTTTGTCTGACTTTCCTACCATCCCACCGAGATAGTCTGTCCAGTGTTAAGTATTTGGTAGCCTGGACGGAGGCAACTGCACCCAGTTGCCCTACACTGTACTTTGAGCTAAGTGCATCCTCCAGGAGGAAGCATAAGCTGTTGGTGAGTTTCTCTTCTGGATATAAATCAAATATTAGAAATCCAATCCCATCTTCCTTGTGAAGACAGGAGACATAATAATCAATATTTATTAAAGTCAGCATGTCTTTAAACAGGAATTATACTGATCCGGCCTTAATTTAAAAGTTTTTAAATTTTAAAAGAATTAAACTGGTCCAGCTGGAATTTAAAAGTTTTACAATTGCTGAAACAAACACTAGGCAAAAAAATTTTGGGTGTAATTGTGCCTGTTTTCAAGTAATCCTCTGAAAAGGATTGTAAGCTGAAAATTTGGCCTTTGTCTCACCACTAAATACCAGTTATAATTGCATATTTTGCAATCTGCACTTCATTAGTGAATTGAGCTATTCCCTTTAAACACGTAAAAGGTTCGAGTTATGTTTTAGGAATCCTGAAATTTGTTGGTTTTTTAAAATTCTTCCTGGGATTGGTTTTCACTCCTAAAAACTCTTAGTTAACACCTCTTATTTCTTAATCTAGGTTTTTGTGAAGTTTCATTAATTCACCTTATAGGCTTTTTAAATACATTACTTCATTGTTGCATTGTAGTCTAAATTTTCACCCTCCACCCTCTAATTCAGTGAGTCATCAAGAGTTTCTGTTTAACATCCTAGGTGCTTCTCACTTGTGAAAAAAAATACTTGGGAGGGGTAAAGGGAATTTTCTGCAGAGAGTGTTCAAAGTGACCGAGAAATGCACAGGTTGTCCCTTCATGTGCCTTGGCAGTGTCACAGATCAGCGCTGCCCTGGTGGGACACTGGGAAGGGATGTGGCGAGGGAAATTCCTACAAGTGTCTCCCAACTTCCTCTACTCCCTATTACCTACCAAACGGTAGACAGACATGGAGGGTGGAGGGAGAAGAGGGGAAAAGGGAATGCATGGCACAAAGCTGTTGTAGGCCTTTTTTCTTCCCTTGTGAGCAGAGGAAGGGAGGGTTTGAGTTTCTTTCTTGGTAGTGGTGCTTTTCTATTTTGTTTTGTGGGGGTATTTTTTCTCTCTGTACAATTTCAAAGTGGTCTAACCATCACCGAACAAGCATGTTAGATTGCTTTGGATGAGGAAGAAGATGTAGTCACACCTGCTGCAGCTGCTTTATACTGATGTAAGGTCTCTTGTTTCGCATTGTCTAAGGGCTTGGCTTTGCCATTTTCCATACAGCTTGCTTTGTCACTTTTAGCAACAGCCCTAAGTGTTCCTAAGAGCAAGCCTAAACTAATACTGCAGTTTAAAAATTAGGGAGCCTATCAAGTTACAGCTGCAACTTTTGGAAATAAAGTGAAATATTTTCTTTTTGAGTGTCCCAGGAGACCTGAATTGGTTGTAATAAGTTCATATTATAATGTTGGATTTTCACAAATAAAATGAAGGCTATGTATAACTTTATTATAAGAATATAGGTTTTTGTAATAATAACTAACGCTTTTTTTTCTGTTAAACTTAGACATAGTAGTAGGATAGCTGATATAGTTATGCTTGTATCAATTGAACTGTCTGCTTGGCTGGATAGCATCCAAAGGACGTGGGATGAAGACTCCTGACTACTATCAGCACCTCCCCCGTCTGTAGGAACCACGGACCAAGGCCCAGTCTGGAGAACGATAACAAAAAGGGAGCCAAGAAACGCACATGCTGTAAAAAGGTGGACTCAAGGAGGAGCCACGCAAAACAGTTCCTGGAAAATGGAAATTGGTTGGGGGGTTATGAATATGCATTTTTGTTAATGAATATGCATCAGGCTATGAAGACTGTCCTGGTAACTACAGGTGTGCTCTTGGCCGAGTGCCAAGCACCCTAGTGTTAGTACATTTGCTTTATTGTATTTTGTCCCCTATTGTCTTTTATTAAACTTTTAAATTCTAACAGGAGAGCAAACTGCGTTTTTCACATGGTGAACAATTCGTTTTCATAGCAGATTTAAATAGCAAGTATCCTTGACATTGGCATCAATGTACATGCTTGCTGGTTAATTCATGCGTGCTGGTTAATTCCTTAGCCTCATCTCTCTTCAAGGGCATAAATGTAACATGTCCATAAAAAATCAGGTGAGACTGTCGCTGACCGCTAGCTCGCCCGGCTGGTCGAGGGGCGACAGTACCCTCGCGTGCCCGGACACAGGCTCTCACGCCACACGCGGGTGCGCGGCGGCGATGCAACGCCTTAGCCTTCTGAGGGCAAGTTCGAGGCAGGTAACAAGTCCCACAGCCCAGGCTGGGGCTGGCAGCAGCCGATAGATCAGGAGCGACGCGGAGGCGATGAAGGAAGAAGAGAGGACTCGTTTGTGGGCTAAATCCAAGGGTTTATTCTCTGCCCTGGCGGGGGCAGAAGAACTTACTGCGTGGATGGGAACCACAGAACGAGCCCCGAAATGACCGTTACAGGGGGTTTTAAGGGAAGGGGAAAAGGGGGAGGAGAAGGGGAACGGGCGAATGGGGTGCATGAAGGGGGAGGACAGGAACCAATAAACGAATTACAAAGGCGGGACATATTTGAACAAACCAACGGGGAAAACAGAGTAACTGAAGCTTCTAGCAATACATGAATATGAAATCCACCATATGAATATCTAAATCAACTGTGAGGGGAGAAGGGAGGGGACAGCACCTTGATGGACAGCGTCCACGACGAGAAACCGCCTCCAGCCCGCCTACCTCTCAGGACTCACTGTCCCAAGAGGTCTCGTCTACCCAGTCGGCTTGATCTACAGGAAGGGCAGGCTGAAAGGTAGTCTCCATAGTCATAGGCGGCCCAGCCGGCGGCTGCGCCACTGACTGGATGACCGCCACATGAGACCAGTTGAAGAATGGTGTGGAATATACACATAAAAGAGAATACTGGGCAACTTGTTCAGTTTTGTTCATAGTGTTTTTTACCTTTGGTAACATTTTAATATAAATGCACTTGCTGTAATTCACAAATGTTTCCTTAAAAGCCCGCACTCAAGTAGAATGGACAAAGTTTTTAACACCGTTGTCTATTAAATGACATAGTTATTATGTACATTTCAGTGTAAACAGTACTCCACTTTTTTAGTGGAGATCCCCACATGATTATGGGTTATTTTTCTGGAAACTTTTAGATAGGAAAATTTATATGGAAATTTCCATACACTATGGTGAAGACTAGGAATAAAAAGAGGTTGCATGTCCTCCACTTCCACTCTCAGTATAACTTGTCTGATACGGGTAAATTATTTTCTCCTCTAATCAAACTTTTTTTTAATGTTAAAGAAAATAATTCAAAGAATCATCAATTTTTTTAATATAGCAAAATAAATAGTTGCTCTTAAGAGCTATTTGGCACTTCTTTTTTTAGATTACAGATAATCATTGACATTTTTAACAGGAAGGAAGATCTGGTTGGAACATCAGTCTTTGATGTTTGGTGGTTAAAGCCACTGCTGGAAGCACAGAAGAGTAACAAGATAATCCTGGCCCGGGAGGCAACAGTACAGCTGGAGTTGGCCAAACTGGCTGAAGAGACTGAGCTGGAACAGAAGGTAACAACAAGGCAGGGTTTGGCATAGCTGGGTGAAGGGAAACAGAGGTAGCAGAGACATTGACATCCATCCCTTGAGGACAGCTGGATGTAGCCATGTCTGGGTAACAGTGATAGGGCAAAAATAAGCCTGAGAAAAGAGCTTCGATCCTGGCATCTTGAGTCTGGCGTTTGAACTTCATACGACGATTCTGAAACCAGGTTTTTATCTGAGGATAAGAAAAAAGAGTCAAGAACCAAAGAACTTATCCCTTTTCCATGTATTAATACATCCTGAAGGCAGGCTGTCAAAGTAACAGAATGCATTATCAGTAAAGGTGTAGGGCTAATAAGGTTGGTCTATATTTAATGGAGAGTAATTGTCTTGACATGATGAGGAGTCAAACCGTGAACACTCCATGACACATGGCAAGCCAATACTCAGACTTGACCAGTGCTGTAACACAAGAGTGGTGCAGTGGGGCTAAAAGGGCTGGGTGGGGGTAGTTCTGTTCAAAAAGTCTGCAATGCACCTGTCAAATAGATACACGGCGTTAAGAAAGAATTAGCCTGAAAATTGAAGTTCTGGAGATTGTGAAAGTACTTTACTCCCAGTGAAGTTTCAGCTTTTGAACCTGCGTTCACCATTTTCCATTTGCGCCTTGTCTCCAGAGGACTCGGCAGTGCGGGGTGAGGCAGGGCTGTCAGTTTGCTCAAGCCCGTTTTCTGACAGCGGGGCGAGGCCGGCCCGGGCCGCCGCACCTGCAGGAGCTGTCACTGTCACTGTCCCTACCCCCGTCCCGCGGTGACCGTGAGGTGCCCACCACCCCCGCGGGGCCCGTGTCCCGCTCGGGCGGGGGGCGAGGCCGCGCTCACCTGGCTCTGCGAGAGGTTCAGCGCGGCGGCCAAGCGCCGCTTCTCGCCGGCGCCGATGTAGCGCTGCTCGCGGAAGCTGCGCTCCAGCTCCTGCAGCTGCGCCGCCGAGAACTTGGTGCGGGACCGCCCGGGAGCCGCGTCGTGCTCGGGGCTGCGGCGCCCCGCGGCCTCCCGGTCCCGGGCCGTGTCTGCGGGGACAGACGGGGAGGGCTGAGCGGGGGACTCTTCGGGGAACCCTTCCCTCGGCGGACCCCGGGCCCCGCGGGCGGGGACGCAGTCCCGGCCGTGCCCCGCCGGCCCCGCCCGAGCTCCGCCGCTGCTGCTCTGGGCCAACCACTCCACCGAGAAGGGCCCCTTCTCCATGTCCCCAGCCCTGCCGGCCCTCACTGGAGCCGCGCCGGCCGCCGGGCAAACACTTAAAGCGCCTTCCCCCGCGTGGTTTGAAAAGGCCCAAAGCATCAAATGAGGCCGGGGACAAAGGACTTCATTGAGAAGCGCTTTAATCTCCCCTTTCAGGTGATTGTTACATCCGCCTAATCTCCGAGGGCAGTAGTTTGCAGAACTCAAGGCTGCCTGACCTGGCGCCAAGTTCAGCGCGGAGCCGTCTCCTCACCACGTAGGTGCTTGGAATTGCATCACGGCCTGGGCTTTTCCACGCTACCCGAGCCGCCCTCGGCACCCGTGATTTTCAGTCTTTATCTCCTGCTATGAAGGACAAGGATTCTGAAGGGACCGGTAACAAAGAAAGACAGGGAGAAGCCTCTTTCATGAGTCTTATTCCCAAATTTTGAGCCCCTCTCGCCTGTTTGATGCAAGGCTTGAAAGAATCCCCTTGCTTTTCTATCAGCTAAGAAAGTAGGGACGTGAGGTAGGAACAAGTAATCCTGGTCAGATAGAAATCATGAAGAAACACTGATACAGTATCTTGCCATTATACCTGTGAGGAGCTCAGTGCTCCTTATTAATTCTGGGTGGGTAGAGGTTGGTTGAGCTTGGAATTACTTGGAAAGCGCAGGGTTAAATACTTTTTGGTGCTGTCCATGAGGCAGAGTGCTGCAGTCAGGACTCTCATCTTGCTTGTTGATTCCAGTTTATGTAGTATCAGAGATTTCAAGAAGTCTTCTGGGAGAGAATGATTGAAACTAGAGCATAGCGGCATTAGCATAGCAATTTGTCAGGTCATTTTCAGAAAGTAGGATGGGAAGTTTTAAATAATTTGAGTTCATACTTATGAATTTATGTAAGAATAAGATTAAGCAATGAGCAGTTATGTGTCAGGATATTGGACAGGATAGGAAACACTGAGAAAACTACTAGTTCTCTTGAATTTATCTGTTCATGTCTTAAAATGCCATCTCCTTTCCCTGCATCCCAAGAAAGAAATGTGTGCATTTCAAAGTAAACAGTGCTGATGTTCTTATGAAGTAGATCAAAGAAGAGGAGTGTAAACTCTGTTCAGAGGCAGTCTGCTCAAGGATGATTCAGATAAGGGTGAGAAAAGAACCACTTTTACGGTCCGAAGAGGGCCTGGGATGGCACAGTCCTTATCCTCTGCAAACACGGGCTAACACATTTACAGGTTGTTTCAGTAAACAGTCAGCGCTGCTTGAGTTTATACAGTCAGAGATAATGAAGCAGTTCCACGCGGAGCGGAACACGTTTGAGACAAAGTGCTAATTCTTAAACTTCAAAGAAATTCATGTCACCTTTTATGAAGGGTGATGTATTTATAGGGAGGTGGCCGAAGTAAGAGAATGATGCACTCCCAGCTCTCTCTCTTATTAGGTTTTCTGTATTTCTCAGGTAGGAATATTATTTTCTCCCATAAAATGCAAGGGAATTTACATGCTCTTTTGTTAACTATGCTGAAGCATGACACATGAAAGAAATTTTTGCCCTGTGATTTTGAATATTCTTCATACATACATTTATCTGCTTTTATGAAGTCTTTTGCTCTTCTTGTAGTAAAAAGATAAAAACATCTCTTGAATATCTACCTGGGCAGTCTGATTTTCTTTTTCTTTTATTTTTTTTAGATAAGCATGACACTCCTAGTAGGTGGCTACATATGCTTCAAGGTAAAGAAATTACTTTGCAGACACTTCTGTTTTACAGAAAATCTCTTCTGACTAAGCTAACAGGGACAGTAGTTGCATTGTCTTCTTGTGCTTCTGATTCCACCCACAGCAATTTGCAGCTCTTAAAAGCAATTAAGATGCAAGTTGGAACTTACAGCTTTTCTTTCTAGTAAAAACCAATCCAAACTCAGCACTCCCCCTGCCCCCGCCCGTTAGTTTCCATAACACTATGGGAAAAATTACTGGGAAGAAATTCAGTGTTCAGGACGATTTTTCTGAAATGGACCATTACAAATAGTGGATCGTTATTTTTTAGTTAGCCTGTTTCCTAGTCCTAACATCATGCAAATTAATCCTGAAGAAAGTAAAGTTTGGTCTGGAAAAATGAGTAAGTACTAGACAATTTCTGAAGTGAATCATGGTAATTTTAGTGTTACAGGTAACATCTAACAGAAGGATTAGCAAGACACCATTAGCAAGACACCTTTATACCAAAGTTTCTATTTGTTGATTATTATTATGTTTAATAGATGAACAAACGTCTTTAAACAATGAAGTTTTTGCCACTATGATGGGAGTTTTAAAAATTGTATTTTAGCGTTAATGAAACTTCTGGGTTTTGTGAGTATTTTGGTTTTTTTATCCTGCGGTCACAGATCATGTTATTTTCTGATGATATTGGAATGATCTATTTCACAATTTCAGGAGAAAAGCCTTAATTTCAAAAGACACGGAAAGCTAATACAATATTTTCTTCTTCTCTTAGGAGAACAGTATTTCAGACTCATGCTTTGGTTTAGCTTGTGAGGCTTCCTTCCTAATTTTTTCATGCAGAAGACTATGTACAGACATACAATGAATGTGACTCTAGTGTCTGTTTTAGACACTGGCTCTTTTATTGTAAACAGAAGTAGATGATATAATGACTAAACTTTCATGTGCTGGCATGTGACTGCACTAAAAAATACGTATAGTGTTCTATTATGTTAGTAAATGAATATGTGTTTTATTTTGTTTTTAGTGGACTTTGGTATTGTTTATGTGACTTTTTTTTCCTCATAAGATCTTTCTGTCATGTTTTCTTCAGTTGATATTTAAAATTTAGAGACTTGGGGTTTTTTAGTGTGCGACTGGTTGATTTTGGGGAGGTGGCATCCTAATTAATAACAAATTTTATTTTTGTCAATTGTCATTTGACCTGCAATGCTAGAACTACACAGGAACCTCAACAAAACTAGAAATGTCAGTGGCTATGAAGGTGATAAACACAAGTACAAATATGCTTGAAATAAATTATTTTTTAAAAATGCTAACATTCATGCCGTTGAGTGTTACTGTGATATTTACTTAAGATACAGAGCACGGCTTGAGGCAAAGCTCCTATTAAAAGGACTTTGATGGAGTGATTGGATCTCATAAGCGACCATCACATGAGAACAATTACAAGCCAAAAGGTAATTGCCTTGTGTTTCTGGTTAACAATTAACATTCGTCAGAACCTGTGATGAAACATTTATCCCAGTTTCCATTGATTATTAGCACTTTTTATGAACATGTGGCATACAAACCCTATTGATGACCCAAACTTTGAATGTAAATGATAAGCTGTAAGTGTAGTGGAGGTGCAACTGACTCACATTTTACTGCTGCCATCTAATGACAGCTTTTCTTGACAGAACCCTCAGTGAGAAGGTCTGGTGACACTTACAGCTGTGCTTTCTGTTGCCTATGTAAGTGTCTTGTCTATTTAAGTGTCTCGCTGAAAAAACTTTATGAAGTGTCTCATAGTTGTTAATGTTTTTAGTCATTGCATCGGTTGTGAAGATAACTTCCTGCAAAGCAACAGTTCTTCTTCTGGTGTTGGTTTGAGCACAGAAGTTATTAATGCATAGAAGCGGTAGTAGGATTTGTCAGTATCCCAGCAATGAAAAACACTGGAGACGGGTTATTCAGTATTTTAACAAATATTAAGTCCATTCATCAGATAAAAATGTTACATACTACATTAATTTCTATCCCATATAAAAAACATGCCTACCTAAATGAAACATGTTGAGTAGTACTACCAGCTCTGCTGTTGGAAGGAATTGATTCATTCCTCCTCCTTCCCTTTTTCTGGCCATGCTTTTTCCCATATTCTCTGAGTTTAGGTGACCCCCTGATCTATCAGGGACTCCATTTAGATTTCTAAGCTAGCAGAAAACAGGCAGGAAAGAAAAAAAGAAAAGAAAATGGCTTTTTTTAACAGCTTGGAGATATACCCACTCACTGAAAAGCCGAATGAGCTCTTTAACTTGCACAGAGCAATGCTTGAAGCATGGAAGGAAACAGGAAGAAACAGGACGATTCCCTTAGTGGTGAGTAGATTTGCTGCTTTATATAAGTAAATGCAGGTGTCTCTACGGTTGGTGGGTCAGTATAATTCCTCACGTTCTCCAGATGGAGAGACTAAGGTAGAGCAAGGTGAGAACTGGATTGATGTGCAGATGCAGATGTAATTCACTAGAAAATAAATATTGATTTTTTGAATACGACTTCTACTTTCAGAGCTTTGTTTTTGCCATATTTTCTAGCTGTTTGCCCTCTGCTCCTTGCTCCATTGCTGCTGCAGCGGGGCTCCGGTGTTGCCTCAGTGCTGCTCCAGCCGGGTGTCGCTCGCTGGCCACCTCTGTCCCGGTGTCGCCACCCGGAGGCGCCGCGCAGTGCTGGGGACAGGCTCGGTCACCGCGCTGAGGCAGCACCGCCCGCCGGGAAGTGCCGCGTGTACCCGGGTTGGGAAGTGCTTTTCTTTCTTGAGTTACATCATACGATAATGGACATCCTTCTCTACATCCTTCCTCACATCCTTCCCCATCTCCTTCCCCGTCTCTTTCCCCACCTCCTTCCCTCCCTACTTTTAGTGCAAAACAACACTTATTTTTTAGAATTAAAATTCAAATACTGCTTAATCTTAACCCCCTTGACATATTCTACAACTTGACACAAAAAAA
>VZTJ01002933.1:374918-458019 GCA_013397795.1 Orthonyx spaldingii | reverse complement strand
AAAAAAAAAAGGCAGGCACATTTAGTTTAAAAAATTTGACCCATTTCATGGGAAACCTGTCCCTGGAAAAAGAAATAAGTTGTTTTCTGTATCACTAGCCTTTCTTCGTAGTAGTACTATTTTATTTTATCTTTCCCTTCTTCACTTGATCTACAGGTTTCCATACCTACAGCTGTGAGGCTTTGGTACTGCAGAATGGAGAAGGAGTACGGAGGAAAAAAAGTAATAGTTTGTTGAACTTAAAATTCAGTCCACATTTTAAGGCATGTTTTATGAACTAGATTTAAGATTGAATAATGTTCATTTAAGATTGAATAAGTATGTTTTTACTTCTAAGTCCCTGGTAGTTTGCATAATAGTTACAAAGATTACTTTTAAAATAAATAAATCCAAAATGAGGATGTATATTAAAGCTGACTATCAATAATGGTAAAATATGTATTTTAGTGACAGAAATAAGTATTGTAACCCCAAGTTCTGAAAGGGGTTGTATTATTGAAATTGATGGCTTACAGAAAGGGAAGAGCTCAAAAAAAAAAAAAAAAAAAAAAAAAAAGAACAAAACCAAAAAACCAACCCTAAAGGCCTCAAATTCTTCCATTCTAGCAATAGATCTTGTTTTCCAACACGTTTCATAAACATGCAGTCCTTCCTTTCCTTCACCTCTGCCCCTGTAAGCCCCGTATCCCTGGATTTGCCATTTGGCATCCGCTGCCTCCCTCCCCATCTCTGTCCGTCGCTCCCGAGGCTGGGCGGTGTCAGCAGGGGGAGCCCCGGGAGCGGCCACGGCTCAGGGAAAGGTTTTGGGAGATGCTGAACTTCGGCGGGTCGTCTCTGGGGGCTGTGTGAAATACAGTTTTCTGCTCCAAGTATTGAGAGATGGAACAATTAGAGCTCATTAATTAAATTGATATAGCATTTGTTTACTAGAGTGAGAAACCCTCAGCTTAGTCCCAAATTGAGCTATTTGAGGTCAGGTATTGAGTCAAGCTCCTTACATTTTCCTTCCTCCCTCTATGCTCACGTGCATAGTGTGTAAATTATCATTAAATTGCAGTTCTTTAGTAAAAAAAATCCCACGAAGTTAGGAAAGACAAATATACAAAGTTATTTTGGTGGATTTTTTCCTGTTAGTTGGTTCTGGTTTGCTTTTTTTTTTTTTTTTAATGCAAAGCCAAGATCTTTTTTTCTTTTTTCTTTCTGTCTTTGGTAAGAATTAGCTGATGCTCAGAAAATTAACCTGAATTAGTCCAAGGTAATCAGGAGGAAGAGAAAGGTATAAAGGACAGCTCCATCAATGAGCTGTTTAATCTACTCAATTTTTCATATAGAACTGCAGCTCTCCTGTTCACATGGAGTGGACCTATTGGCATCTTAAAAAAAAAATTTAAAAAGAAAATTTTGTGTGTATGCCAGAATAGTATTTGAAGATTTAGCTTCAGTTTCAGTAACCAATGGAAGTGTTTGGAACATTGTATGTTGCTGCTAATTGTGTTGGTTTTGTAGCAAAACTCCTGTATTTGGATGTACAGACCATGATTCCGTATTGCTTTTCCACTGTCACTTATGGCTGTGCTGACAGGTGGTGTTTAGCAAATAATTAGATTTACAAATGTCTATGAGTCTTTGAAATAGGCAGAGATGAAGATTTCTCTCTAGGACAAATCTGTCATGGGTAATTTGTTTCAGGCAAACTGAGTACAGGGGAAACATAAAAATTTTTTTTCTCATACTGCAGTTCCAAAGAGGTTCCTAACAATCCTTCCAGCAAAAGCAACTTCTTTCATTTCTTTCAGTTTTATACTGATACAGCTGTTTGCGCAGGTACAAAAGGAATCACATCAGGGAAATAATTCCAGTGGGAGGGAGGAAGCAGAATTTTTTGTCTGATAGTTTTTTTCCCCCCAAGGTAGGTTGGTTCTCTGATGTAAGTTTAAAGTCTAGATACAGTGAAGAAAAAGTAGGACTAGGGAGTCACGGGAACTGCAGGATACCAGTCATGCCATATACAATGTTTCCAAATATGAGGGCATGATTTTTGAAAAAAAGGCATCTTGTGTTCAATTTTTCCCTTTTCCCAGCAGTTACATGAGCAACCACAAGCAGAATGAGCAGTAGGAGTATATTTATGCAAAGGAACTTTGTTAAAGCTTCCACAGCCCTTTTAACACAGGTAGGGATACAAACTGTAATGCACTTGCTGGACAGTACAGTCATTAATACTGATTTCCTTTGCATTGCAATATTCTTTGCATTTTTCCAACCCTTCATTTTACACCACTGAGTATTTACTATTCAATAATGTGACATGTACCTTGGTATGTTATTTTCACCACATTGTTCCATAAGTTCATCTTAGCCTGCTTTCAGGAGGTGAAAAAGATATTTATAGCTAAAATTCCGTCTTTCTATTTAAACCTTACAGAAAGGGATCATTCGGTCCTTACCCCCTAGGTTTATGTTCCCACTTAAAATAATTAATTTTTTATGATAAATACACTCTATCTTGCACTGTGCCAAAAAAAAGGATAGGGAGAAGGTCTCTTTAACCAGACTTTAACCATGACTTTTACTCTCCTGTCAGCCTTGTTCAGGAAGGTGTTTAAGCATAGGATTGTGGTTCATGTTTGAAAGATTAAGCAGAAACTGGATAGAGGTAAAAACCCCCCTGGGAATTATCTGGGCTTCACTGTCCCATTGCTGTCCCACCACTCCTCCAGGTTTGCCAGCTCTGGTCCCAGAACTTGTTCAGAGTTTTATCATTTATATGTCCTGTTGTTTCATCACTTTCTGTATGCTCACAGAGACTGGTGTTTGGAGTTTGACAACCATTAGAGGTTATGTTATGTCTTGTGAAGTTTTCACTTTAGCCATGAAAAGTGGGATAAGTAACCAGTGGTATTAGGAGGGAGAACTAGATTTGCTCTCCTTAAATGATTTTAAAAGCATTACAAAAACTCAAAAAAACCCAACAACTCCAAATCATATAAAAATCCACAATCATATAAAAGAGGTGTTTGTTTATCAGTTCATGTTGTTTGTTTATCAGTTTATGTTGTTCAGCTCAGCATTGCTGCTTGCTTTGCTGCTACCATGTTTGTTATGGTTGCTATTTGGCCTGCTATTTTTATAGATTTCACTCCAAACTCACTTTATTGCCCTTTATTTTTGGTAATGGCCAAGATGACATTATTATTCCTATTAGCTTTTAATTTGAACTGTGCATTCTGTGCCATAAGAAAAAAGAATCAGTTATAGTCCTGTTGCACAGGGATCTGGGATTTGTTATAGGCTAAGTTTTACAAGAGATGCATTAGAGGTAAAATATACACTTTTCTGGTGCAATTGCTTTTTAAATTTTATGTTAATATGAAATTTCTGTGAAATATGAGAAACTAAGTTATATGGGCGAGGGGGGGGGGGTTTGTCTCTTGTTTATTTATACTTTTGTTTGCTTTGTATGTCTTTTTTCCACCTTTTGTCCAGTAATTCTGGGGGTTCCTTTTGACTTTAATGACTGTTAATAGATTTAATATTTTTTTTATTTACAAAAAACATCCCTTACAAGCTATCTTTACCACAAGCTTTGATATGAAACCAGTGAATAAAGATATAGTTTTGGATGTAATTTCTTAAATGCTTTTTAATTTAAGAAAAAAGTGATATGTAAATAGAATAGTCCTTTGACACTATTATATTAGAGATAGATGAAAAGTAAAAAGTATCTTCTAAACTATTCATTTATTATTGAATAGTGTAGCATAACAATAACCAGTGAGTAAAATGACTTGTAATGCACCTTGTTTTGCTTTCTGAGCCCACAGCTTTACAACACTTGTTAGAAACCGTGATGCAGTGTAACACAAACTTCTGATCTGTGACTGAAACATTAGGTATTTATTTGACACACATTATGTACAGTTACATTGTTTCATAACAGCAGTACTTTTTTCTCCAGAATTGATGCGATACATTGCTATTTAGAGTAAATGAAAGTAATTGGACAGAAACATAAAAATTGTGTTTAATGACTGCTTTTCTACTAAATGAAATTAGCAAAGAGAGGTTCTGCTTCCACCTCCAAGATACCTGTGGGTGAATGAAAGAAAAAAAAATTAGCACGTTTTTAATTTGATTTACTATTAACTGAGTTTTACAAGAGAAGAATTTGCAATTCCACACATGCAGGCATCATGTAAAAGGTACTTAGGCTCTTAGAGAATAAAATCCTAAGAATAAATGATACGTTGCAGACAACCCACTTAGGGAGCATTTGCATGATAGAGCTTTGCACACGTAGGTCAGCATTAACTGGATTCAGTGACGGCTGATCCCAGCACCTGTGAGACAGGGAGAAAGAATGGTATTTTTGGCAGTTTGTGTGACTGCATTTCTGGTATTTTCAATTGGAGGCTTATGGGAATAAGGACTATAGAAGTAACTTCCTAGTGATGCATGCAGTTTACATTAGACCAAGTGATATATTTGATAACATAGTTAGAGAAATGCTTAAAATATTACTCTTGTAATAAATCAGGTTTTAAGAAGAAACCAACATTTAGCCATTAGATCAGAGTAAATAGTGACAATATCATTTTAGGCAGGTTTTGAGGGTTAGTTGGGAGTTTCATAAATTTACCTTTCATTTCTTCACACATCTGTTTTCTCTAAACATTTCTACCGTTGCCTTTGCAATGCTGCTTGAGGTGAGTGGTGAAGTATCTCAGTTGCTCCATTTTCCCATGCCCTATACCTCTTTAGAAGCAATTCTCAAAGAAGTATATGCATAGGAAAAAGGAACACCGAGCCAGATCACAATCCACTCCACTTGTGGCAAGAGTAAACCTGGAATATAAATGTATACATTAGGGAGAATAAAAATGGTTTATATTCTTTACACAGTACCATTTCTTTTGAGCTATAGGGCTGTTAAAAACTAGTGCAGACTAAAACAGAGGTTGAAGTATGAGATAATCAACATTAATGTATAGGATTCAGCAAAGACTCAATAGTACTTAGTATGTTAAAAATTCATCATTGCATATTTTTGAAATACGTACAAGAAAGTGTAGAGTTCTTAGAAAACCTGAAGTGCAGCTCTGTAGACTTGACCTGAAAATTAATTACAAGTTAGTAACAATATCCCCTTTTTGTATTGCACTATTGCATAATATTTGAGGCTTTTATATTTAAGACCTGAGAAAATACTTAGTTGAATTACTGAACAAATGCAGGACAGAAAGAAAAAAGCCTGTAAATTAAAAAATATGGTAAAATCATCACTACAAATAGCAGTAAGACTTACCTGGTTTGCTGTCTGATGCTTGAAGTGCAATGGCTTCGTTTTCATGAGAATTTATGCATTGCTCAAGACCTTGAAGAAGTATAAACTATACAGTGTTACTGTTTTCTTAAATGATAATCACTTTGCCCCTTGCCAAGGTATTTGCTGCACCTGCACATTGGGTACACAAAAAGTGCTGCTGAAAACATCGCTCATATGTTGGAGGAGTGCAGTAGACAATGGAACTGATAGGAATAATTAAAGTGATGTCTTGAAATGTGCGCTGAGAATGAGAATTTATCGTCTGTGTTTTCTTTCACATACGTCAATGGTGTTTGGAAAGTGTAAATCTGTGAGAGGACCTTCTGTTCTCAAAGCTTGTGCTGTGTTTTCAGTTAACCCACCCCCCTTTCCCCCAGCACACTGTTTTGAGAATCTCTATCAATGTCCTTCGCTTGCAAATACGACTTTACTGGGGAGATAACAAGGTCTGCGTACAAGGCTTTCCTCTGCTTATCTGGGCACCAGTGAGGCTCCGTGCTGAATGCCAAGGCTGGGAAACATCTTTCACTATATTTAATCCTATTTGTTAAAAAATTCATTAACCATTTGCTTTCAAGTTGCTGTCTTTCTTTTAGGACTTTTATTACACCGTAAAACTGCATCTCTTATGAAAAGAGGTTTTGGTTTACATATTAGAAGTCTGAAGTGGTCAGCTAAAATTGTTTGAAGCAGTTCAAATTAATTCAGAGAACTACAGTGCCACAAACAGTCACAATACTAATTGTTACATGCTGTTGTTTATTCATCAGTCTGGACACTCCTGATATTCATTGCCTGTTCTTTCAGTGTCAGAAGATTTCAAAGTTTCTTTAATTTCCTAATTTTCCTGTTTTAATCTCAGGCTCAGTTTGTTCCTTTCTGTTATAAGAAACAGTAATTACATTCTGATTTGTATACAGTACCTTGAATTAAAAAACCCTTCAATTTAGGATTAATGTTTCCCTAGATTTTTACAAAGATACAATTGATTCTTTTAGTTTTTCTTCAGGTTCTGTGCTTGTGAAGCCATCGCTGTTGTGTCCTGAAGCAAGTACTTTGTGCTTTGTGATTTTTAATATACAATGCTTACTTCAACCCTGCTGGGCTTTCTGACTTCAATCAGACAGTTATATTACCTGGAAAGAGAAAAACTATACTGCACAAAACCAGGAAGTGTTTAGAGCTGTGAACACTTTCTGTGAACACCTTTCAACAGCTTTTCGTATAATAGGTGTGCTAGAGAAATTGTCAGTTTTGGTTTTGCTGTGTGGTGTTCTGGGAGAGAGAGAGAGAGAGAGAGAGAGAAAGAGAAAGTTGTTTATTTGTTTGTTTTCCTGGGGAGTTGAATGCTAAATTGCTGGATTGGCAGCTGGAATATAGGTGCTGTTTAAGCTCTAGTCCTGAGTTCTAGGTAGGCCCTCAATGCCTTTAGATGGTGTGTGAAGCGCTGGTTAAGGGCTGTGTCCACAGAAGACCATAATGAAATCTGGTGTGGGTTCTGTAAAGGTCCTCACTGAGATTAATAAGATTGCTCACTTGTGTGTGAAGGAGCAGTGCCTTGATTTTTGTGGTTTATATTTGCTATTATTTATTTATGGATTTGGAAAGTACCTACTACAGCTGATTTGTAATGTATCAATCATTTCTTGAGAACAAAGTTAAAGCTGGTTTTGATTTGGATTGCAGAATCAAACCTTTATGAAACCGTGTTTTATTCAGAAGTATAAACAGAGCAGGTAACTTCGAAATTTTAGAAAAAAAATTTAAAAGAACACATCAGTCAATCTTTTGCCTTTGATGTTGAATACAAAGTGGTGAGTAAATAGTGACAGTATCATTTTTAACCTCAAGGCATGTTTTCTGAAATATACTCCATTCAGGCACTCCTCTGAAAGCTACATAAAATTGGTAGCTAGTGTAAAATAAATAGCCTGAGATTTTAATGCACTCAAGAATTGATGTTCCAAATGTGTTGTATGTGTAATTTGATATCATAAATATTTAATAATCACTTTCTATAAAAAGATTCATGCAAGCTTCATGAAACTGATTTTGAACCATGACCAGAGAGGCTAAAACAAAGTTTCTTAAAAAAAAACAACTTAGGTTACCCCCCATCCTTCACCATCCCAGTGCACTTGTTATTAATTTACTGATCCCTGACTTGTGGAAGAGAGAGAATTTGGCATTTTTAAACTGATCATTAAAATCTAATGGTCTAAGTAAAGAACACCCTTAATTATGTAGCTGCCAACTTTTGAACACTCTGTTTGAACAGTCCCTTTTGAAAGTTTAAAGCTATTCTAGATGTTACAACACTTGTAACTTGTCCTTCCGTGAATGGTTGTTACAGAGTAGAAGCAGCCAGAAGGGAAAGCTAACTGGGCCATAACACAGAGATGTGAGTGAAAGCTCTAGATTTATCTTTCATCAGCTGCATGATTTATAATATTTGAATTGTAGCTTTGAAATAGAATAGGTTGGAATACAATTCATTAGACCTGTGTGGCAGCTTGGAAAAGTATGATTAGGCTGGAGGCACAGTTTTCAGAAAGTTGTAGTAGCAGTTTGAGAGGTCACTATTACAAGATACTACTTACAATCAAACTAAGCTCAAATATGTAGAATAGCATTTCTCAAAAGACTTTGGATATGACAAAGTCAGGCCTTTTCTATTGAATTTCTCACACATTTTAAATGTAGATATGGTGATTTTTAGACCTTCTACTGTAGCATCTGAATTGAACTGGAAGACTTGTATATAATTGCACGTTCTCTATAATGACCAGATAGAGGAAGATCAGAAATTGAGTTAATGGTTGTATATTATGAATACAGACAGAAGAGAACTGTTAAGAGGAATGAGATCTACCAGCCTGCAGAGCTGGATTTCAAAATTAAACATATACATGCACACTCTCATATAAATGGCTTCTTCTTATCTTTAAATTTCATACTTTCTTTAAAGTTTATTTTCTTGGACCAACGAACCTTTTCTAAGTAGCAACAGGATGATGATCATAGGTGCAATTTCAGACACTTGATGTGTAAGGATGCTTGGTGTTCTCAATGAATCTTACATTCTTGATGAGTATATGGTTGGTGCATGTACATTTTTATGGATATATGTGTGAGTTCAGTAGGTTTCTGTCTTTTGATTGCCCTCCTTCATAGTGCTTAGCATAGTTAAATGCACATCCTGATGATAGCTTTGAAAACATTCTGAAGACTGAATGCTGCTGTATTTGAAAACATTCTGAAGAATGAATGCTGCTGTATTCTAAAAGTGCTTTGGGTTGCAGTGGCCTGAGTTGGGATTTTTCTCAGGACTAGTACATAAGCACTTTGTGGTGTAGGAATGGTTTTTGCTTTCCAGGCCTTCCATACACAATCAGTACCTGTATCAATCTCCTTTTATTCACTATTGAGAAGTTGATTTGTGCCTCTGCTTCACCAAGGATGGCAACATTCATTGTTACTTTTTCAAATGAGAATCTTTTTCTTTGCACTCTACAACAAGGCTTTGCTCATACATCTACAAAGCTTTTTTATTTTCTTTCTAGAAATCTTTTGTTAAAAATCACCTTTTGCCACAATACCTACAAGAACTATCTTGATAGACAGGTTGCTGTGGGACTCATCATATTGCTCATCGTGCTGACTACAAGAATTATACATTTTTGGCTGTATGATGTACTTAATAGAACCCATTCAGGGTCTTTCTCGCTAATGATGAACCCCTCTTAATTAAACTACAACCCTATATTGCCATATGTGATTCACCAAACAAAATTCAACACACAGCCTCTTGATAGGCAACTAGGGAAGCTGAAGGGCTTTGCAGACAAAACTGTTGAATTTAAATTAGTCAGGTTATAAGTTTAAAATTTATTCTGTAAAACAACATACTTACCTGGACAAACATACAATTAATTGACTACTATTTGTAGCATTTGTGGTAAACTTTATAATGGAAAACATAACTAAAAGATACTGAATACACAACATTTATATCTCATGTTTTGGAAGTTTCATATAATAATGTTCTGCCCAGGTTCAGTTGATTTTGTGGATGTAAAGTATTTCACTGTTTGGTGCCTAAAATCTTCGATGTTTAGCTTAAAAGTATGACCACTGCACATTCATTTCAGGAAAATGTAGTGAATGCATGAAACCTTCAGCGATTGATCCTTGCAAAAAATGTTAATTTGCACAAAATCCATTTATAGAACATTATATAAGCAGAAGAGAATGAGTATTCTTCTTTGCAAATGCCAAGTTATCATTTTGTAACAAGATGCATTATTCTATTCTCTTTTTTTTTTTTAAATTAAATTGCCTTAAAATGAAGACGCATGAAATGTGAGCAGATAGTTGAAGCATAAAATATAGAAACTATGCTACTATCAGGAATGGTAATAGTCAAAGCTGTTGAAAAGAAAGCTTGTATATTTTGTCTGAAGGAATGAAGCTGGCAAATATCTTAACTGCTAAAAGAACACAAGATGTAGTAGTTGGCCTTCAAAAGTTTGTTCTGGGCTAAGTCATGTGAACAAAGTTGATTGTATGCAAACTGCAGGAAGCAGCTTATGAAAATCAACTGGAATAAACTCATATTCAGAGATCTGATTCAGTGCTCATGGAAATCAGCAAAAGATTCTGAGGGAAAACATTGAAATGTCAAAATATTTGGGGTGTTTTTTCTTCTTTTGTTCTGAGGAATATATGAAGTGCCAATATTTTACACATCAAAGCTGGAACTGTGCTTAACTGTACAGATTCACCAAAATTCCAGCACAACTTGTAGAATTATTTGTTTTTTAAATTAAGATATTCAATCTGATTATATTTAAGTTCCACTTGATATATGTTGACCAATATAAGAATGTCTTGAAACTACCCTAAAAAGATTTTCCTACTCTTCAATTGTCTCTTGCTGTTGTTTTGAAGGAAGAAAGGCTCTTATCCTTTCCAGTATGTGATTCAGCATCAACTTTTTTTCTTCCCTGCGAGTGAGGCTTTTACTCTTTTTTTTTTTTTTTTTTTAATTCAAAGTACTGTTTAGGTATGTGTTTGCAGGGTGATGTACTGGTAGAACTTGAACATCCAGAGTTATACTTTTCACTTCTGTGGTACAGAGTTGTCTTAAACTGCAGATCGCTCTGGACTACCAAAAAGAATTGGTTTCAATTTTGCACATAGGGCAGGCTAAATTTGCATCATTTCTGGTGTGCTAATGCTGTCCACTCTCTCCCTTGCAAGTGGTGTTTCTGAACTAAAATGTGATGCTCCCTTGTGCCTCTGTTAAGTGATCCATCTCCAGTATGTGATAAAGGCTGCAAGATGCTTTCACACAGAGGTGTCTTCCCCAGGGTATCAGTGAGGAAACAAGCGAGAGAGCTGAGTAGCTGACTGTTCCCTCCTGTCCTCAGTAGGACAAACATCTTGTTTCACAGTTTACAATGAGCTCAACAATCCTTTCCAAGGATGTTATGACTGGGGGGATAAGCTGCCCCAAACCTTTTAATCTCTGCCAGATATGTAGAGTATAACGAATGTTCCACAAAATAGCTTTGCCTTTCTGGCTTCTCATATCTGAACTGCGTCTTCCTGTACAATGTGAGTGGATCACTCCAATTAATTCAGCAGTGTAGTATACTCTAAAATCACTTGCATTTTAAGTCCCTACAGACTGACTGACTTTAAGAAAAAAAAGTCATGTTTAAAGTTGAGCATTGATAGTATTTGAACCACTGTCACCTTGTTTTCACTAGAAAGGACCATGTAGAGCAGTTTTTAAAGTTCTTCTCAGTTTGTCTTTGCTTGCAGGTGACTTTGCTGTCTTCATCCATTGTGCTTCATTAGTACACTAATTGAAATACTAATGCATTCAGTGTAATACTGGAAATCCAGCAGATTCAAAGAGAAACCTCATATTCATTTTTGTGGAAATACAGAGAAAGATATTGATAGAAGATAGGGTAATTACAGCAAATCCTTAATTGAGTAAGTTCTGAATCTCTCTAAAGGTTCTGTTTCTTGCCATCAGCAGAGAAAATCTTAATAGAGCACTGCTATCTCTTTGCTTTTCCTCTGAGACCCAGCCACATGACTCTGTTGCTTATTCTTTGCTGATTCTGATGTTTGGTGTTCCCCTTCATAGGCCAGTTCAACTCACTAGTTCATTTTCAATAGGGGATTAATGGAAAAAAAAAAAAAAAGTGGAAATAGAGTCCCATTTTCATAAAAGCAGAAAAGCAAGATTTGCTGGCCTGACTGCAGCACCATACCTGCAAAGTGTAAAAAGCCAGAATAGCAGGAATTTTTCTGTGCATTGTCTCAGAATGGTGTTACTGCTGTGTGCCATTTACACAGACCAGGTTTTGTCTCTAATCTAATTTAAATTTGATACAATTTTGTAAAAAGAATGCCTTTCAGATGTGGAAAAATACCTACATGTTAATAAAATATGAGGATTCCTTTCATGTCTAAATACATGTATTGGCTCATAAGACTTCAAGCATTTTCCTGACTGAATGGCAGTAGTACATCTGAGCAATCTGTTAGCCTCAAGTGCAAAGTATCTCCTGCATCTCCTGTAGACAGATCCCCAGCTGATGTGAGTGAGTAAAGATTTGTGGGTGAAATGGTATTGATTCACAGCAGCAGGACCTAAAGTTTTTGTGCTGTTCATGGAACGAAAGTTCATGTTTTAGTATTTAGGAACTTGTTCTTTAATTTAAATCTGAATCTATTAATTTTGTAAACAACTAAGCTGACTGTATCCAAAAGCTTCACAGCCTCTAGATTAAACAACTTTATATGTTTACACTTAGAAGAATAGTCTTATTTCAGTAGAATTACTAACGTGAGTAATACAAGGAATGGAACACTTTTTGAAGGATATGATCTGAAAAGTAAAACTTTAACACTTCTACAGTTAATTCACATCTTAACATTTGACATTGTGACCAAGAGATTTATATCCTTCTCCAGTCTGTTATAGAACCACAGGAGCAAATACTTTTGGTCAGGTTCAAGCAAATCCTCTTTAATTTTAATTACTCTGAAACAGAAATGAAGACAACACAGCAGCTTGCCCTATAATGCTGTCACTGAAGATATGCAACATTCACAGCAATCTCACTAACAAGAAGCAGACGATGTTTTTTCTACATCCTTTGAAGTGTCAATATTACCTTTATAACAGACAGACAAATTCAAGCAATGGCCTTGGCAAAATACGAAAGCTTCATTTAGCATGGGTACAAGTTACTGATATCAAAGAAGCTGGGAAAGAAATTAGTGAGGAGACAGAATTATCTGCTTGCCCTGCCAGAGGGAGTAACGGCAATATTAACCTTGAAAACTGTTTGGAGAGCATTCTTGTGAAAACAGTATGACACAATGTTGAAGTTATGGATATGAAGAGGTCAACAGTTCTTAACTGATTGTGGGCAGTTACATTTTATTTACCATGATTTTGAAGTAATGTTACAGCAGACCTGTTTGTTCTAAAATTTCTGAGTACAAATACAAGTTACTCATATTTTCTGTAGCCTGATAGAAAAACTTGTTCAATTATTATACTGTTCACCCCTGTTCTAAAAGCAAAGTTCCATTCAGGTATTTCATTTGAACATGACAAAAATACAACATCCCAATCTTTGTCAAGCTTAAAATTTTTGCTTCAGGCTCAGTTTCAGAAAATCAGCAAAACAAAATAATTAAGTGGAGTAAGAATAAAATTCATACTTGTTCCATATATTTGAAGACCTTTTTTCCTACTTGCAGCTGAAACCTGGTGCAAAACTATCAAACACACATTCTGTTTATAAAGATTAGAATTTATATTTCAGGACATGAGATTTCATTAATATTATGTTTAGGTCATTAGGGCATACTAACTTGGACATATTTTCTGTAGACTCCTTGCTAGTATTTGGTGATTTTGATAAACAGTTTTCTAGCCAGGATTTTATGAATATTATTTTTTTTAATGTCTGTTCCTTCAGAAAAAGTGGGCTCTAGGGCATAATTTTGGTGCCACCATTATATGCTTTCAGATCTTAGTTTAAATATGATTATGCAATAATTTATATCTGCAGTATCATGGGATAAGAGTTATACTAAAACTAAAATAAGCTATGAAACATTGCATTTCTGCTTTCAAAATAGATAATTTTAACAAGCACTAGCTAAATTGCGTTCCAGAATTTCCTCAGTCATCAGTGCCAACCTCTCTTCCCCCATCTCTAGAGTGGATGGACAGTGGGACGGGGACTGTGGGAGAAAAGTATTCTCTGCTGCAAGTAAAGATCAAGTGATGGCCCAGGTGACTGGGAAAGGGGACACATTGTACTCATTTTTCAAAGGGGTAGAAAGGAAGATGCTGGGAACTACTGGCCTATCATCCTTCCCTCTGTGCCTGGGAAGATCATGGAACAGATCCTCCTAGAAGCTCTGCTAAGGCACATGGAGGACAGGGAGGTGATTTGGGACAGCCAGCACAGCTCCACCACTGGCAAGCCCTGCCTGACCAACACAGAGACCTTCCATGATGGAGAGATCCATTAGTGGGCAAGAGAAAGGCTTTGTCTGGACTTTTGTAAAGCCTTTGACACAGTCCCCCACAACATCCTTCTCTCTAAATTGGAGAGAGATGGATTTGATCATTGGACTGTTCGGTGGATGAGGAATTGGCTGGACAGTTGCACCCAGAGGGTAGTGGTCACCCAGTGGAAATTAGTGGCAAGTGGTGTTCTTCTGGGGTCTGTACTGGGACCAGTGCTATTTAATATCTTCATTAATGACATAGATGAAGGGATTGAGTGCACCCTCAGCAAATTTGCAGCAGACAACAAGATGAGTGGTGTGGTTGACACTCCTAAAGGATGGGATGACATCCAGAGGGGCCTGAACAAGTTTGAGAAGTGGGCCATGGGAATCTCATGGGTTTTAATAAGACCAGCTTCAAGGTGCTGCACCTGTGTTGGAACAATTCCCTATATCAATCCAGGCTGGGGGATGAGCAGAATGAGAATAGCCCTGACCAGAAGGGCTTGGGGGGTGCTGGTGAATGATAAGCTGGACATGACCCAGCAATAAGCACTGGCAGCCCAGAAAACCAAATATATCCTAGGCTGCATCCAGAGCAGTGTGGCCAGCAGGGTGAGGGAGATTCTGCACGTCTGCTCTGCTCTGGTGAGACCCCACTGCAGTGCTGCATTCAGCTCTGGGCTCCCAGCACAGGAAAGACATGGACCTGTTGAAGCAAGTCCAGAGGAGGCCATAAAGATGATGAGAGGAACATGTTTGCTATGAGGAATGACTGACAAATTTGGAATTGTTCAGCCTGAAGAAAGAAGTCTCCAGGGAAATCTTACAGTCTTTCAGTATTTAAAGTGACACCTACAAGAAAGATGGGGACAAACTTGTTAGCAGGACCTGTTGTGATAGGACGAGGGGTGATGATTTTAAACTGAAGGTGTGTCATTTTAGACCAGATATAAGAAATAAGTATTTAACAATGAAGGTGTTTAAACACTGGCCCACGTTGCTCAGAGAGGGGCAGATGGCCCATCCCTGATAACATTCAAAGTCAGGTGGGATGGGGCTCTGAGCAACCTGATCAGGTTGAAAATGTCAATGCTCATTGCAGGGGATGTGGACTAGATGGCTTTTGCAAGGTCCCTTCCAGCTCAAACTGTTCTATGGTTCTATGATTTAAATAGCCTTTACTAGGAAAGAATCATAGCAAAGAGTATGCAAGTAGAAAGAGAAAAAAGGGCAACATAAAGCAAAGTGAAAGTGTCTGAATGTTATATTTAACCAGGGGAGTATTAGATCAACTAGAAGGTACTTTATATTGTCATGAAAGGGACTGAGATGTGAAGTTAAAGAAGGGAGATTGTTATTAATAATTGCATGAGAGTGAATGCATTTTATGAGGATTTTAACTTTCCTGATGCTTTGAGACATATATTCTGTCCATTTTTATCAGCATGACCCCTACAGTGGCATGAGGTCCAAAACTTACATTATTTAGGCTTTCAAGACTTGGTCTTGGCTTGCTAAAAATTTACAGAAAATTATATTCCCATTTAAATATTTTCCTCACTTAATGAGGGAGTTATATGACAACTTTCCCTTTTGACAAGACAGGAAGTGGCTTTATACATGTGTAAATTTGATCACTTTATACAGGGTATGTAAAAGAAAGTTATGTACTAAAGACAGATGGAAATGGAAGGACATCAGGAAAAGGTTATGGCTGTCTTGCAGGTAGGTCTAGTGAGGCCAAGACTTTGCTACAGTTGTCCAAATAGATTTGTTTTGCTCTGGTTTTACTGTCTTTCATGCACCTGAACCTAAGGTTCTCCTGATACCTCTGCAGCTATAAACACATACAATTTTCAATTTTGCTTTGAGTGACTCCCCTAAATACTACTGGGTAAAGGCTCATCTGTCCCAAAAGATTCATCCAGTGTAAGATTGCACAATGGTCTATTCTTCTATCATTAGGTGAATTGTGACAGACTTCCACACCTTTGTAGCAGTATTGTGAGCTCCTAAAACAAAGAAAGAAAACAAGAAAATTCTTTCAGTTTGTGAACAAATGTAATCCATGTCTAGCAGTATCTCTAGTTGAGACTATGTCTAAGCAGCCTCTGTACCATCTGCAACAACTTTGTTTTGAGAGAGACTGATAAACAGCAAAAAGAAAAATATTTTCCTTTTGTGCAGTAAACATTCCCTCTTTACAAGGGGTTTCAAATCTTAACTATTTACGTCAAGTTCTGAAGAACGTCTGGTGATGCAAGTGTGTCATAAACATATCAGAAAAACCTTGAACATTGTGTTGGCTAAGGAAAGTAAAGCAGAATAACTATTAAAAATTGTTTCCTGAATATAAGGTTTTTTTTAGTCTCTGCAGGGTTTAAAGGCCTTTCAATATTTTATATATTTCTTTCTTTTTTTAAATTTTTATGTATATTTTTACCAAATTTACTTTGAAAATGATTTATTCACAGAAAATGAGATTCCTTTTTCAGTGTATGTGTGTGTCTATATATATATCTTTAAAAGTACTCCAATAGAAATAAGAATTTGAAGCTTGTCAGGATGTACATAAACCAGAATATTGATAACTCTTTTTATTTGTGGTGAAAAATTTTCTTTTTTTCAGAAAGGACTTATTCCATGGAAAGTTTTCACATAAGGAATATGAAAAGCTGTCTATTTTACGCTCTTCTTTCCCTGCAATTGCAAAGCACTTATCAAATCAGGCTCTGAAATCAGAATAAATGTGGGGATACACAAAAATAACCAGAATTACTGTCTAAAAATTGCTCATTTAAATTGGAATACCAACATTTTCGTTTTCAAATCTATAGCCAGAAAATGCATCTTGCCAGAAAACACAGGGACTAGATTTGTATCTTCTTGTTAAAATGAATTTTCCGTAAAAGAAAACCCTTTTGGGATTAATCTGCTGTTCTTCCTCAGTTAAGATCTGGCTTAATACAGTTTCCTTCTCCCAATTATGACTGCATTACAAAGTGTTCTGAAACTTACAAAGTATGGTTTTTGTTTTGAAGCAGAACTTTGTAAATGAGAAGGGATTGATGGTACTGGGGGCAGCAAGAAGCTTTAGAAGGTTTAATACAAGGTGACCACTTAACAGGCTCTCACATTTTACCTCATTACATCTGCTGTTGAGATTATTAATTTTGTTTTACTGTAGTTTGTCTTTCGAAAGATTACCTCATTTTGACTGAAATGTCAAAAGATGGTACCCTTATTTTTCTTGGTAATCCCTCTCCCCTCTCCCTCACCATGATTAATCACCTCGCGTTTCTTTATCCACTTCGCATAGTTGGTTCCTGTTAGGCTGTTCCTTAGGAATGAGATGATTCTCTATTATCTCGTATTTTCTCCCCGTAAAGATACTTTGTATCACTCTGTGAGACTGAAGCCCAAACGGTTTCTCTGCAGCTGAGTTACAGCAAAAACATGTGAGACCCTGTTGATCTCTGGTAGCTGTGAAGTTGAAATACAAACCACTATCAATATTTACTTTCAAACTTTTCAGTGTAAAACTTGGTTTTGTCTTTTCACAGTAGATTGTTTTTCATTGAAAACACAAGGATTTCAGTATTTTATCCTATTTCAATAATCAGAAGCTCGATCGTCTGTTTCTGACAATGTATTGCCTTATGTAATGTATTTTCTAATAGAAATGAAATTATGAATACAGAAAAGATTAAGGTATTAATTCTGAACATTCATTTATTTTAACCATTGCCAAGGAGGGTAAAATGGATACTTATGGAAGGTGATAATGTATAGCTCTTTTTAAACAGTTATTTAGATAGGAACTTGTTTAAATATAGACAGAATATTCTCTGAGTGCTTTGGTCTTGATTTTATTTTGGGCCTTAGCCTGGTTTCTAGTGTTGAGAAGGAATGTGTGTAGTTAATTGCAAAGGAAGCGATTTCATCATTCAGGTGAGTGTTCTAAGATTTTGATCCAGCCAGTTCATTCTGTACTTGTTTCAGATGCAGTTTGCTAGGTGACCTTGCTCAGTGAAATAATTGCAACCTGCTGTTTTCAGTCTTGTTTAATGTACATGTACAGCCACCTGAATTTTAAGAGAAAACTGCCCTTATGGATGTTTGTTGAATTAGCAGCTGTCCAGAATTTCTTGACATCTTATTTCACATCTCACAAAGAAATAGTAGATCAGAAAAAACAGTAAGAAAGAAAAACCGTGCTTTTTAGGTGATTTTGCTCTGAGAAATACAGGCAGAGAAGTGATCAGTATTTCAAAGAGCATTTATAGAGGGATTCTTCTCTTGTATCCCTTATCACCACTACAGGAGAGGAGGAGGCTGCTCTGCTCAACATACATCAACTGTTTAATTTATTTCACTTTCGCTTTCGCCAGAAATCAGACTTTAAAATCCTTTTAACACTAAAATTCATCATAGTCCTTCAGTGGTTTTTGCTGCCCAGTGGTGTCTGACTGTACAAAGGAAATAGTTTAGTCATTCTGTTCCAGGACAGGTTTGCATTAACATTGGAGCTTGCCGCACACAGAATTTGGACAAACTCTGTCCTTGGATATTTTTCAATAACTAAAGGGATGAAACTCCAGGTAATTTTATCTGAACTCAAAGCTGACCCTGCTTTGAGCAGAAAGACCTGTTTACATCTATTCCACCATGGAAGCTGATCTTTGTTGGAGTGGGCTTGACGCATTTTATGGATACGGCTGTAACACTGAACTGTATCTGGAGGAGTGAAAGGGACCATCTTGAGATTATTCCACCACAATGATCCCAGCTGAGTTTGCCAAATCATTTTCAACAGCGCAGTGAGAACTGGTAAGGGTTTGGAGGAGAGTGAGTTATGAATTGATCCAGAGATGGTCACTGCAGAGCTGATGTGTTTGGTCTGATTCAATATCTGATTGCTGCATGTCCTCAGCTTTGTAGCTGAACAGTCAAACTGCAGCTCTAATGTTGCAAGCTTAAAAGTTTTTCCTAAGTATAAAATTTAATAAAATGCAAGAAAGCTAACATGACTGTCCCCATCTTTTAATTTTGAGCGTTTTACTTCCAAACTGGAACAAAACTCTCAACTTTTAACCCCTTTCCTTCTGCAATTGCTACGTAGATTTTTTTTTTAAAAAAATCATATTTATAACAACAAAAACATTTCCATATACCTTGTGTTACTACTTTTTCAATATATGAAGATACATAGACAACTGTCATAAGGCAAAATATTTGTTGTGTTTTGAATTCATTTTTATGAGATACTATAAAGACTATAATTACAGTGGGTATGTTATTACTGAATTTTATAATTTCATATGCTGTTATTTTATAATTTATGGCATATTGTCTTTATAGGGGCATAGTTATAATAGATTTGCCTTTATTACAGCAAATAATGAATCCATTTTATGAGATTACACTATTTTTAAACTTGACATTTAGCTCAGTCTTGGTTTTTCAATTAATCACAATATGTTAATCTTTTCCAGCCAAGTTTCTTCAATTATCATTAGAATGAAATAATTTTACATGCTGCTGATGTCTACTATTGAAAATTTCAAGCTGTGAACCTCAGATAATTTCCCAGTTGCAGGAAAGGTTAGGAGTAGGGTAGGCTAATATTCCCCACTTACCTTCTAGTTGTCCTTCTGCCAAATGATGGCCCAGTTCTATTTCCAGCTACACTGTTCTGTTATTATGTCCATAAATGAAGAAAGAAATGGAATGAAAAGTGAGAATACTGAGGGGAAAACAGGTTTTTCTAATTCTGAGGGAAACTGTAATTTAGTGGCAAGCTGAACCAGTATGACTGACTAGCCCGGCTTCTTGGAGTGCCTTGATCAAAGGTCTCTGTCACTTTACTAGGTCACGTTCAGCATGGCTTGTTTGATTTGCTTTTCTTTTTTTAAGCAATGTAACCCAGTAAAGTATGTCAGTGACAAAGAAAAACTTAATGTCTTTGATTCATGACAGTACTCTGGTTGAACAAGCACCAGAACTGAGACGTAACAGGGTGCAACACTGTGTAGATGACGTGGACATGGAGGATTTGCAAGCACAGTTTGAGGATAAAGTTGCACTGAGGACTGATGAAATGGAATGGCTTTTTGTTGTGAGAATGGGTAAATTCTTCCTCAGCTGGGCCCCGCTGCGTGATCTCACCTCCCTCACACCCACTCTAGCACCCCACTGGTTGTGTGATAAATTATTTCAAGTGTTTAAATCATAGACAAACTATTCACCTTTCTTTGTTAGGGTCATTTTCTTCTCTTTCAACATCTTGAATTGACTCAGTTTAGGGCATGATGTGTGGGAGAGCCAGAATGGGTAAGAAGGAGAAAGAACAGTGTTTATAATCTGAAGGAGGAGGAAGGAGAAAGATCCCCCCCTTTTGGTCATGATGAGTTCATAGATTCAATTCAAGACCTAACGTCAAACTTAATCCCATACTGTTATTTTTTGCAACAGCCCAACAGCTGTTTTCAGAATAAAAGGACTGTTATTTATTATTTTTATTTCATTTCAAAGTTAAATACAGAGTGCCCATATTCCCTGGACTAGTTCTGGGTAACACCCTCATTTAAAAGCACCTGTGTGATCCATTTCACCGGCTCTGGCAAGTTACAGAATTCTCTGTATGAACACGGTTTCTGCTTTGTATCCAAACTTGCATTTCTGACACTGGTAGACAACTTCTTGAGAAGATAATCTGTAATGCACAATTTTCCATCACTCGAAGTAATCTCTTGCGCTAGATATGTTGTGACTCATAAAATATTGTAAATTAGAATTGTTAGTAGTCCATCAATTTAGTTAATTTGACAATGACCCATGAATGCAAGAAGTCATAAATTTTCTAAACAGTATAATCTGTGTATTTAATTAACAATGCTAAGACACCTCTGATTTCAGAAGAAGAATTTTATTTCTGTTTACTTAAGTGATTAGAAATATGTGTTTTGAATATGTGACTGTAATGTGGTAGAGTGTATATTTATTAATAGTATCTAAATCTGAAGAGATTTCAGGAAGAATGAAAATCCACTGTACAAAATACACTGTCTTACATTTTCTTCTTTCCATTTTGCACAGTTAATTATCAAAGGTGCATTTGCCTGTTTGTATTGTTACAACGAGATTTGTCCAGGTATCAAAAAGCTGAAAATCTAAGAATTAAGATTTCTGGAATTTTGGAGATGATTTTAATTGTTATCTAGAAGTGAGGTTGCTGCTATGTGACAATAGGTTTACCTTTGTGCTAAATTATGTTATTTTGTGCAGAGAGTTAAGTCCAAAATCAGAATTAAACATACATATTTGTTTTCACATTGAGAACTGAAAAATACAGGAAGGCATTTGGTATTTGGAAATATTAAAACAGAATATGCATCAGCTTACTATGATGATGATAATCAAAGTGGTTTTTATGTAAGTTTCTGCTTGAATAAAGAACTCAAGGTTTACTTAATTTAAAGAATGTCAATATTTCTTAGAATGTCAAAGCTAGGGAAGATACCAAGGAAAGACATCTACATGAGTACAAAAACAATCCCTAGAGGCCTGTGGAAGTACTTGGAGAAAAATCAACCTGTGAAGAAAAAGCTGATAGAGCTCACTGTACTAAACCCTCAGTGCTCTGTCTATGATCCTGACACCTCTGACAAGGTTGGGGAAAGTCTGAACTGTCACAGGGTAGGATTGTGTGGGAAGACTTTTCATGTGCTATTCAATTAATAATCAAAACCAAATTTGAATATGGTTAATGTGGTAATGTCAAGTGTCAGATTTTTTGTTAGTATCTTTTTATTCTATATGTAACTTGATTTAAACTCAGAAGCACTATAAACTGACTGACCATGCACGTAAGTGAGATAATCTGATTAAAAATATATATAAATTTAATGCACACAGCTACAGAAAATCACTAGGTAATTTGCTGCTTAGGAAATAAAACCAGATGGTTATAAACCCCATCTTTTCATATGAATTAAGCTGCCAATTTGAGCTCCAGTGGATTCTTCAGGAAGATTAACCTTGATTTAAGACCTCAAATGGCAGAAAAATAATAAGTGTTTAAAATAGGCAATTTACTTTCATGATTAAGATTGAGTGCCTTATTTGCATTTGATCTTCAGCCTCTGGTAACATCTGAGGAGTCAGGTAGGTAGAAGATTTAGGAAGTGATTGGTTTTCAAATAAGATGGCACATTTTCTGATTTTTGATAAGAGGAAGAGATTAGGTCACTTTACTTGACCCTAATTATTTTCACAACTTATATTGATATAAATAATTATGAATCATTTATTAACAATCACTGTGGTAATAAATAATGTAGCGTTTCATGGGAAATTTGCCAGAAGTTGAATACATAATAAACTCCTATGGCTCTGAAAAGTTTTCTTCTCAGGCAAGTATCTGAGTCTTCAAGTGCATTCTTACAGGGAAGACAGAAAAAGCATCAACCTTCAAAACTGAATATGTATAAAACTGCATGCCAGCATGGGGCATTACATTAGCAAGTAAACGAAGCACAGGTTTTTAGAATATGTTCTGCACATTTCCAAATACATTTGATGCAATATAATTTCTAAAGGGAAAGTTTTGAATATTTTAAATTGTATCACTAGATGGCAGTAATAGCCAAGTGAAATGAAATGACCATGTAAACAATCTCAGGGTTTTATTTTAAATTCAATTTCTTAATATCTAATCTAGATATAAATGCTTGGCATAGTCCTATGTCCAATCTCAGGCCAGACATAAATTATGATAATTTTGTAGGTCTGTTAAGAGGGTATAAGATACTACAAAAGGCCGTTTTCAATGCTCTCTAGAGCTTTGTAGGTCCTAATAGAGTCTTCAAGCTGTTTTATTTGCTTGGTGTTTAAAAAACCAACAAAAATACCCAGGCACCCAATGCCCAAAGTGGCTGTTTCTGAGGTATTAACACTCAGAGCCTAAAAGACAGAAAATGAACAAGTGAATATAAATTTTCATAAGCAGGAGGCAGATGGAGTTCCAGAATCTTAGTGGGAGATATGCAAATCAAAACATCTAAAATAATGTCCATTTTTAAGATTTTGAAATGATTTCAGTTGTTCTCAGATAGCCAAGAAGACACTGAATCTAAACCAACACCCTGATTTGTAACAGATTTTCAATTGCATAGCCTATAGGCTGGAGAATTTATAAAGCAAATGCTTCATTTCTAGTCTCCCACAGGTCCTCTGTGTGCTCAGTCACACACATCATCTCACTTTTTCTATTATTCACAATGGATGAACACTGGCATAGCACCCTTTCTTCCCAGGTTCTATGCACGGTATCTCTGTGTGTGAGACATTAAATAATATTACCACTACCCTCTTCATCTGTACTTTAATAGCAGTGAAGATTAGATAAGACTTAGCTTTGGCCTTTCTTGCTTCTATCTGAATAGTGCATTCTTCCACGAGCAGCAGTTTGAAAGGAATCAGCCAGCCTGAGTACAGGTAGTAAGATCAGCCCTTGAATTTCCGAGAACAGCTGTTTTGCTGCCTCCAGTGACTGTCCCATGAGCAGACAAGTAAGATGTTAGAGCAGCCAAAAAGGACAGGGCCAAGATTCAGGCCCAAGTAAACCTGAAGTCAACAAAAACAAATTCTGGGCTTTTCTCAGGGTTTTCTATTAACAACATACAGAGCTGAGAGAGATATTTTTTTTTCCTTCTCCCCCACACACCCTTAAAAAAAGTCAGATATATATCCACTAGCTAGTTCTGCATGAAAGTGTCATACTGACATTAAACTAAATTTCAGGTAGTTCTGCTGCTTCTATTCATTTGAATAAATATAGTGGGAGGATGCAATTACTGTTTATAATTACATTCATTTGTTTAGTTTTTCTCATTCTGAGAATTTTGTCATCAAACCAGATAGGTCTTCTGTATTTAGTGTCTGTATTTAAAGATCATTATGGACATTAAAGTCAAAGAACATATGTTTGCTGGCATACAGAAGAATCAGTTTATTTAGACATCTGAGTAACTGTCCTATTCAACTATTGTTAACATGTATTACTCAAAAGACAGTTTAATTGGATTTTGCTCCAAAACATGTTTTACATTACTGTTATAGTGTGTGAAGTTTTTCTGTTTATTGTAGGATCTTTGGAACATTAGGGTAATTTAAAAAAAATTACTTTATGCACATTCCCAGATCCAAGCTGAGCTTCTTGAGAAGAGCTGAACTCAACCAAGGAGCCTGCTTTCATAATGACCTTAACAAAACTGAAGGTGCAGCACAATAAGTTATTGTTGAGTGGACTTTTAATAGCAGGAAGGAATTCTGCCAAATTTAGGTAAGAAGGCTCTAAACAGACATTTCTCCCCTCACCCCTACAAAACCCAGTATATACTTGCCAGCACTGAATTTTTATAGCAGGAAGCAACATTTCAGTTTCAAACTGCAACTTGATTAGACTTTCAGTGTTAAAATTAAAGCTGTGAGAGCCCAGGAAGATCTGCCAGCTCAGCAAACTCCTGGTTTTTCTGCTTGAAATACGGTTTTTGCTACTCCTTTTGCTGTCATTAAGCTGAACTTTATTAAAACAACAACAAAATAGAACTAATTTAAGTTATGTTGAGGTCCTGATAGATTAAGACAGAAAGAGAGAAGTGACAATAAAAAATAGATGAGAAAATATAACTAGCTTTTGATATTTAAAATGTATAAGTAAAACTCTTTTTACACAAGAAGCTGGATGTCTGAGTCCCAGAACCTGAACTGAATTATGATTTGTTTTGATATTGCAATTTACTTTGAGGAAAGGACAATTTTTTTCAGATTTAAATATTACAAACTTAAAACTTGCCATGCATCTGTCACCATAGGGTCTTAATTTATTTTGCTTTTTACCATGACCTTTGTTGTAAATGTTGAGGTTTTAACATAAAGATGAAGGGACTGTTTAATGTCTACCCTAATTTGAGTTATACATTGCACTATTTATTGCTTTCCTGCAACAAGGATACAAAGAGTTTATTCAATTGTTGAAATCTCCACTGGCATAGAACTCATAATGCAAACAATAATAATAAGATGAAGCCAGTTTGCATTACCTCTTATGTGGAAATTATTAGTCTAGATGTGTACTAGTTCCAGAGAAGCTGTTGAAGAGATTATGTAATGGCATATTTTTGTGAATATTTTCACCATCAACTCTGCATGAGTGGTTCTAGTCCCCGACCTATTCCTATGATTAATTTGTACCCACCTGAAATGGACGGTGAATGCACTGTCAGTGTATAATGTCCAGAGAGAAAGAAGTATCTTTTCTAATAACTTTTACTATCTTTATGCTAGAGGCTACTTATACACTGTACTAATTAGAAAAATTGAACAATATTATTTTTCTATAAGCACTGACTCTTTAAACTAAAGTAATGGGCAAAACCAGTATCTAGTGTATAGTCAAAACAAAATGTTGAGATTTTACTTTCATTGATTACGAAGGGGGTTTTTTGCATTACTCAAAGACCAAAAATCTCAAAAGAATGAGTTTCAGGGTTCAAAAGACATAGGCTATTTAAGATTGGCTGCATGCTGAACTTTAGAGTAGAAAATTCATTATTTCCTCCAGAGGAGTTTTCTGGATACAGTCATATAAAAGACAAAGTAAAATTACAAATAAAGAAAACCGGCCATTTAAAATATAAGTTTCATTTGCAATAAAATTAGACTCTACAATTTTTCGGGCTTGGTCCTGTCACAGGACATGCATCTTGTGACAAATTATGGAGAAGTAGCAGAGAGCCTAAAATCTCCCCATCCACTGTCGCTGAGCTGCAACAATTCATAGGCATACATATACAAGCATAATCAAGATATTAATTGTTTCAATCTTCGCATTTAAATTCCTTTTTCCTTCTCAGTCATTTCTGGTATGTGTTCAACCAATCAATTCTTGCTTATATTTTGGTCCAAACTGGAGAAGTCAGCCTAGAAGACTGACCTCCCCACTTCACATAAGCCCAGCTTTTGTTGGCAAGCGTTGACAGGGCACAAGGCCGTGCCATGAACTTGCTCAGATCTCAGAAGCAGAAGGGCTTTAGAAGATCAGTGTTCTCAGTTTAGTTGCTTTGCTGACAAAGGGGAGTGAGTTGCTCAAGGCAGAACAATGTAGTAATTCATGACTATCGCATTTGGCACCTGATTTAGCATGGACATATCAGGACAATCTTGCATTCTTCCATGTAAGACAACTCTCCTGAGGTGGAAACAACAACTGACATTTTGCAGGTTATTGTGCCATGAATGAGTGAAATCCAGACAACAAAGAAACCAATACCAAAAGTCCTGGAGGTCCTTTCTGTCAGTGTGTTGCCACTAGATGCCAGTTTCATTTAATTAGTGAGAAAGAACAAAGTGATGTTGAGTGGTTGCCTTTTGAACTAGAGATAGGGTCAAGGGCAGGGGAGCACAAAAGAAATTAATGCTTGGGTGTTACAGTCCTGGAAACTTCTGCATTCTGTGTTTCTGCATTGAAACTTCTGGGTTTAGGCACCCAGTAAAGTGCTTCTATTCAAAGCATATAATAACACTTATCAGTGTGGACACTGAAAATTAATTTTGCGTCTGTTTAGCTTTTTCCTGGCCTCGTGATTGCGCACACCAGCTATTTGTTATCTATTCTGTTTCTTTACACTGTCTTCTAAGCTATGTAAAATGTTCTTTCCCTTTATGAAAAGACCTTCACTTTTTTTCTGAGGCTGAAATGTCTTTAAATCAGTCTAGCTGAAGGTCAACCTCTTAGCTCTGGTTCAGAATCCTACAGGCTCTTCCTTCCAGCTTTAAGTTTGCTGTCAAGCCCTTTATCACTCTGCTACCTTGGAATCTGCCTGCTGGGGCTTGTACTGTTCTTGCAGCAAATTTGCATGACAACTCTTTTTTCCCAGGGACTTTATAATTTCTTTTGGTACTTTAAGTAAGGCCAAAATGTTGAGAAGCCTTGTGCTGATTTAGTCTTCCCAGGAGAAATCTTTCTTGTTCCCTACAAATACTGGTGACTGGCTGTTCCTGCAAGTCAAATCTCTTTTTGCTGTTATCTTCATTTGTTGTTGGTGTAGCTCATTTTCTTGGCCCAGACTGTACAAACAAATCATTACACACTTGATGCCACACTTTTGCATTGTATGTCACCTCACTGAGGAAATTAGGATGAACAGAACATAAGTCATAGTGAAAATAAAGAAAGCTGAAACTTGCAAGTGTGAGAGGGTATGTGTTTGGCCTGAGCTGAGCCTGAAAAAGGGCGAAGAAAGATATTTCCATAAGTGCTTGTTTGATTACTTATATTTCCATTTTCCCAATACTTGAATCAGTCATTGTAAGCTTGTGTTAACTGACAATAAGTTAAATTAAGTTAAAATAAATTCCCTGAGTGACAGTATACAATTTCTTCAGATCTTGAGTCACATTCCACAGGGAAATATGGGCTCATAAGTTCTAGTATACTTTGGTTTTCCTGCCTAGTTTGCCTGACATATCCCAGTAGTACAGAGCTGGAGACAGCTGGGAACAGCTATTTCTGGACACTCATCTGTGGATTACTCCTCTCTAGTTTGCATCCTTGGGCTAACTCAAACCTCTGTTCTTTTGCCGGGTTACAGAACTAAGAGTTTCAAATAACTTTATGTGTGCTTAGTTGTACTCTAGGAATTGTCTCAGGTGACCTTCCATTCTGTAAGTGCATGATGAAATTCTAATCACCAGACAATAATCTTCTGCCCTGAATTGTAATTCTCCACTGGTTTGCACCTCAGGTATTAATTTGCACATATGCAGAGTGAAATTAGGTGTTAAATGAAACCAGACCAGTTTGGTAACAGATTGCATACCTTCTGAATAGTTGTAAATTATTTTGATGAAATTTAAAGGAATAGGGAATTGAACCCTATGTGGCGAAATAAAGGGATTTTGTCTGATTGCTTTCACATTATGTGGAAATTATAAAACATCTTTTTAGCTGTCTTTAATAAAATATGTATCATCAGATGAGAGCTGCCAGTAATTTAGGACCTGACATTGTTTTCTTTTTTAAGATATTAACAACTAGCACAGTATTAGTTCTTCAAAGACATTTGCATTTAAATAATAACAGTTCAGTATACGCTCCAAGGTTTTGTGAAAATACCTTTTTTTTTCTGAGATAATGATCATTGATTACTAAATGGGAGCAGTATTCTGTGGCTTCCAAAATTAATATTGACTGTGTTCTGATGAGTAAATTGCTCTAAATGCTAAATTTTGTATGTGCTATTATTAATAAAACATTTAATAATGCTTTAGAAATCAATAGTTAGTGAAAAAAGTATTCACAGAATCATGAAATACTAGTTGGAAAAGATCTTTGAGGGTCAACTAATCCAGCCTCCTGCTACCAGACTATTTCCAACACTAAATAGTCGGCTGTGGCTTCTTAATGCAAAAAGAGGCCATATAGGAAACAAGAAGAGGTGCCAAAAATGCTATTAAAGCATTGCTTAGGGATGAGATCTCTAAAGCCAGGCTTAGCTGGAACTAACACCAGGTAAGGACAAAATGAGAAGCCAGAACGATTCTACCACTACAGCAGTAAAAAAAGGAAACTGTAGGTCTGTCAATGAAAAAGTCCAGTCCTGTCTTATGTTATTTCTGAAGCTTTCATTTGCCTGCAGTTGAGCAAGCAACAGCATAAGCATTCTTTATGGCTAGATTCACAATGCACAATTGCATCAATGAATCAAATAGAACTGAGTTATTTTATCTAATGGTTTTGCAATCTGCTTTTAATTTGCAATATCATGTTTTGTCTATGACAGTAGAACTGGAAATGGATTTATAAAGTTTGCCTTTTCCCTGGTCCTTTTTTGTAACTAATTACACCTCAGGTTATAATAGTGCTCTACACCAGGGAGAAAGAATTTGTTGTCAGTTATAAATGTTGTATGTTTTCTATTGGTTCTAGGCTATAGCTCATGAAACTTCATGTGGTCACAGCCAACTCAGGACTATTGCATTTCCATGAGGTAGGGATCCGACCTTCAAGAAAATAAACCTAAAACAAGCCTCAAGTTGCTAAGTGACAATGCATTAACAGATTTTTATTTTGACTTTCAGATATTTTTTCACTAAAACAATGAAATCAAAACAAAGTAGTTCTGCAAACTACTCAGCATTCAATATGAACCTCTTATCTACTATTATAGGTCCTTCCTCTTCCTTAAAAAGGAAGGTATGCCTACATCCTGTTTAGTACTCAGACCGCATTCTCTTTCTCAGTGTTTTTTGTGCCAAAAGAAGGTGAAGAGGCAAATTCTCTTGGAGTTTGGAAAGAAAGCCTTTCTCTTTGACTTTATGCATGCTGCATTGCAATTCTTTTGTTCCTTTGCTCCTGCACTTGGAAATATTTGGATTTTCCAGTGATGGAAACGTATTGGTAAATATGTTGAATTACTGTTAAAACAGAACCCCAGTATATATTTCTTAAATAGCTACAGTTTTTTATTGTGATATTGTTTCCATCGTTAGAACTCAAGCCTGTGGGAAAAAACTTTCAGCAGTTTCTGAGTGCATATTTGCTTTCTGTTTTTGTGCTTGCTTGTGCTGTCTCTCTCTCTCTCTGACACACACACTATTAGCCTTAATTTAGAGAAAAAAGGCTGAAAGCTTTGAAAAATAAATGATGAAAACTGGAACATGCATCTAGAAACAATAAGAACAAGCTTCTTGATTGATGATCAGGAGGCTGGATGGACCACCTCTCCTATGATGGTTGAGAAAATTGGGACTGTTCACCCTGGAGAACACCAGCACCAGCTTTTGCACTCTCCACTACCTAAAGGGGGTCTACAAGAAAGCTGGAGAGGGACTTTTGACAAGAGCATGTAGTGATAGGACAAGGGTGTAGCTTCAAACTGAAAGAGAGTAGGTTTAGATTAGATATTAGGAAGAAATTCTTTACTGTGAGGTTGGTGAGATGCTGTTCACTTCTAATTGTCCTGAAAATGGAAGGACAAAATTATTCGGAAGTCATGAACAAACATCCTTTTGATCTTGCAGGGAGGAAAGAAAATTAATTGGTAGAGCTACCAAAGGTGGACATTACAAAGAAATAGCACTAGAAAAAGCCAGCTGAACTACCTCAGCTAAATAAGTGGCCAGTTACTTGTAAGACTAAGCTGCCAGTAATAAAGTCTTCAAATGGGTAATGTCCTGAACTTTATAGATGCTTGAACTTGCAGGGTGCTACTAAAGGCAAATAGTTTAAAAATTCAAAGCTAAAGTATTAAAAAAAGTATTAAAGCTACTTTCAATATGAATAAATGATTGAAGGAAAAAACCACATAGATATTTAGAGGGCAAATACTTTTGAAAAAGTGTGTTATACCCAGTACCACAAAATCATGGATTCAGTGAAGCAGGTTTTCTGTCTCTCACCTAAAAGAAGTTAGTCCAGAGTCTGCCATGACTAAGAGCTGTCGTTCCTTATCACGTCCAGCTCTGAAACCCCAAAGCTCAGAAAAGACAAGGTGACTGTCTTGTTAGAAAAGTCCCTGAGGGCATTTGGGTGAATATCAGACTGAAGGGCAGCTCAGTTCTTCTAGACGAGCAGCTTCTTTCAGGCCTAGCACAGATCTGCGTAATGTGGGCTTCATAGCAGACAAAAACATCCTTCCAAGAGTCAGTCAGAGATTTTAAATAAAAACATGACAACATAACTTAGAGGAACTCTTGGCAGAACTCGGCAGCTTGGTGTCATTTGAGTATTTGAATGAAGATGTCAGTTGACGTGTAAGCAGAGCAGAAACTGCTGCCAAGACGAGGTTTGGACAAATCTCCTGTAGGTATATTCTGCAAGATATCTTCAGAGTGGGTAATCTTTTCAAGTGCATTTAGACTTGGTGAAAAAGAAAGAAAAAATGGAATGTGGAAGACTTTTAGACTACAATAAATTAATATAGGACATTGGGAGAGCAAGAGAAACAATGGAAATGGACACCTTAAACATTGATACCTGTTCAGGGAAACAGCAGGGGATTTGAGATTTGTTTTGTTTTGTTTTGTGGTGGTTGTGGTAGTTTTTTGTGTGTGTATTTTGGTTTTACTTTCTCCTTGAGGAGACAGGGCTTATTTGCCAATGCTGTCTCTGCTTCTCTCCACATGGTCATTGCACCCATAATAACAGTTGAAATAATAGCTATTTTCAAGCAAGTTTAAAATATACTTCAATTCCTATGAGATCTGTGGCACTTACATGCTGGATTTTATTTAAAATAATGTCCCACTAAATGAAAAGTAGGCAGAATACACTGGTTCTTTGAAATAAGAGTGAGGCTCTTGCGGTGAGTAAAGCTTGGTAGGGGGAGTGAAGGATACAAACTCATAGGAAGGTTTCATTACTTCTACTATTTATAAATTTTTTTTTTAAGACTTCCTTAAATTCTGTGCGACATCTAGGAAGGAAGCATATAAACTTGTAAGATCACGTCCTCTATGTTGTAAAGAGATTGTCTTACAAAAACTTGGAAATATTTGATTTTCTGTAAATTCCATTTTGGATTATAATCCTTACTGCCATGTTTGAAGATGGACATTTCTTGAACTAAAATTTTGAGAAATACAAATTGTAGCGAACCATATTATCATTAAAGTCAAACGGTGCTTGAAATTTTTATCCATTAACTAGTTCTAAATTGATTATCCTATTTTTATAGGCTTAATACAAGTTTACACAAGCCTCAGCTGTTTTTTGTCTAAAATAGAGAATCACAGAATAACCTACGCAAGAAGCGACTTAGAATGTCTGCTCCAGCCTTTCATGGGAAAAGGAGTATAGATGAAATTATTTGCAACCTGTCCCACCACATCTTGAAAACCTCCAGCGATGGAGACTCTCCCATGTCTCTGGAGAGGTGTGTTAGTTACTGGTAGTTCTCACTGGTTTAAGAAGTGAGATTGCTTTCAATTATTAATCATGTATTGTACATACCAAGAAGATTTTTGTACGGATTAATTTCTTCCCTCTAGTTAAAGAATGATTAGCTAAGTCTGATTATTCCAGTTATTATAAAGTTTAATAAATCTGTTAAATCCACAGAAGTCTGTATTTATGATTCCTTGAATTCAAAAGTATTATATGAAAATTAATTTATTTTGTGAGTTGGAAGGTTTATTATTTATTTAGAAAGGCTTAGGAAAGAACAGAGGATAGAAATAAAGACATGCAAAATTTGAATTTAAAATAGAGGCAGTTGTTGGTAATACAATTATGTTTATACAGTAGGAATAGCTTATTAAAGAGACGTCATAATGACTGTTTCCAGCAAATGTAGAGTAATTGGCTTGAGTAGCCACTTGATGTCATCCTGGTGCAACAAAATTTGTCTAAAAACCATTTGAAACCTTTGATTCAAAGGGAATGATTGTTTTGTTGAACTTGGCTCATCTATATTGTTTAAGTTCTTTTCAGTTCTCTGCTAAGCTTAGCTTTTTGTAAAAATTTATTTTCATTTTTCCTGAAGTCATGCAGAATCTGTTTAAGAAGGTTTATGACTTATATATTGCTTAGTATCTTCTTCTTTTTTTTTTTTTTCAACTTTAGATAGCTGTAAATTTTTCAAGAAAATGTGACTCACTTGTCCCTCATATAATTAGGTTGATATCAACAGCCAGGTTAATTTGGCCCAAATACTCTATCAATGTTACATGAAAAATGTGTAGGAAATCTTTCAAGGCTTTGAGTGATGGTTTTACCTTTAAGATCATTGAGTTGGGTTATGCCACTTCTTCCTTTTTTTCTGAACAATAAACTTTACAAAGGCAGTTCTACTTTTGTCCTGGAAAAGTTGTTCTTTAATGCTTTGTTCTTGGCATCCAACTTGGTTTAAAGGAGCAAAAGGTCTCATATGATCATTGTGCATATTTTTGGCGAGGAGGGGAGAGAGCAGAAGAGATAAACTTCAGAAAAACTTCGTAGGATTGGGAACAAAATTTTATATGGACATTGTCAGAATTAATTTTCTCTGATGCTTTTACCAGAATGAAATATCCCTGATCTCTCAATGTCTTTCTCCTACCACTATTTCTCCTTCTACCTAGGCAGGTACCCCAGATCAAGTAATTCTCTACTATTTTTAAAATTTCCTAAGACTTATTCTTTCCTCTTAACTCTTTGTGTTCTTTATACTTTCACTCAGTTCTGTGACTGCTTGGCCTGCATTTTCTATCATTCAATTCACAGTATTTTCCCACACTACTCCTCTGGAGTTGTAAAATATTTGCTTTGACAGACTGCCTCTTTGTTCTTGTGACTGTATTATATTTACGAGTGTTTACAAGTCTGTGTTGTCATTTGAAACTTTCACGGATTCTTCAGCCTATTGTGTAATCTAGAAGATTATTTGCAGTCTATAAACTGACACAAGAACATCTTGTTTTTCAAGTCAGAGGAATGAACAAGTACGTGCACCAGCTCACTTGCAATCTGGGAAACCCTGTGTAAGAAACAGTTACTCCAGTTTCTGTACATGTTTGTGATCCCAGAGCCTTCTCTGGCAGCTGCCTCAGGAAGATAAAGCTGAGACTGGAAGCATCCAGGTAGGTGTTAAGGAGGTGATTAAAGATACAGTAGAACTTCTATAGGAACAAAGAGCGATTGAAAAGAGTAAGGATAATTCAGTCTGAATAAGGTGAATAATAGGGATTTGATTGAAGTGAGAAGATTAGTAAGAAATGACTACTGTCTTCCTTTTAACTCTATCTCAATGTTTGAAGTAAGGAGATAAAGTGAAATTAAAGGCCAAAGGAATTTTTTTTTCCTGGAGTATATAAGCATTCATTGGCATTTGCTGTTTCAGGAGGTCATTGAGGCAAGTCGGGAGCTGACTGTAGCAGCTTTTATGTGTTCATTAACAGCAATTAGTACATTTTTTTTCTTTTGAGTAGTTTGCAGAATGGATAAAACAGGTGCAGGTTTAAAAGTAAGGACCTTGAGCACAACGGCAAATAAAAAATGGGCAGTATATGAATTAAAGAGAATACATTCTACTTGAACTCCCACAATTATTTATGGCCACAACAATGGTTTTGGTTGCCAGAGTGAGACAATACAGTTGTTTTCATTCAAGTTTATATAAAAACAATTTTCATTTGTTCTTCTCATTGGTAGCAATTTGAGTGAGATTCATCTGCTTGAACTTAAGCACTCTTAGTGCATATATTTGCAGATATTAACCCTGATGTGTATTTCAGTGAATGGCAACAGATACCTTTAGGGCATAATTTGTATTTTTTTGCATAGATGTCTGAAACAGGTCAGATGAACTGTGTTCTATAAGTGAATATTTATTCCCCTGCTACATATAACGCCTAATTGAAAAAAAAAAAAATCAGACAATACTTATATGCAGGTAGCTACAATGTAAGCATGAAAATTTAAGCAGAATGAATGTTATATTGTTCATTGCTCACAGTTGCTCACAACTAGTTGCAGTCTTGCAAAATGTTAAGAGAGATCATCTACAGCCTCTTCTGCTTATACTTGATGTCTCCATTCCATAAATTCTTTTATAATCCTTCCTGAGAAGGTGGTATTACAAAATCATATACTTTTTATTATCCTTGCTGATGGGTTTTATCAGATATGTATGGTATCATTCCTCTGTTTATATTACAACGTTTTAAAATGGGACTATTTCTGGCCTGCTAAGATCATTATGCACAAGACTTGGCTTTTTGGTGTTTTTCAGAATTAGGCAATAGCATGTTTAAATGATGTCAAGTCCCTGTGGCTTTCCAGTTTCTGCTAATCCACATGGAGTTCTTATCTAATGATAGTCTGCATACTGTAACTGAATTCTATAGAATATACCTCTGCTCCCTCAGACAGTAAATGGTATCTTAAGACTAAATCTCTTTTAACACAGCAGCCCTTTTCTGTCCCCTGTTCATGAGGGGAAACTCAGAATGATGTGGATGCAATTTGCTGCTCTGTGTTTCACCTGAATGAAAGTGCAGATGAGAACTTGGCTTCTAAGTGGGGTGGATGACCATCTACCAAAAGCATTTTTAGTATCACCTGGATCATATCAGTTCAGACATGCATGGTATTTGCCTGCTTTGGGTTTTCTGTGTGCCTCATAACCTCGAACGGCTCAGCTCCACTCTGCTCCCATGAAATGGGTGCACTGCATTTTCTGAGTGGAGGCCACCAGGTCCCCAGTGCCTTATGTGTGCTGGCAGGAGAGAGTTTACCAAGGGCACTCTTATGTTCTCACTGAGACAAGCTCTGGCATTCAGAGAGGCTTTAGTGACATCTCCAAGACTGCACAGTAAAACAGAAATCTTGCTATATCACTGCAATTAATACTGTCAGAGCTGAATGGTTCTTAGCTCTGTGTAGATGGTTATTTCTCTCTTATTGCAGGATTTTGCCAGCATTGATGCATCTTAAATTTAACCTTTTCTGTACTTCACTAGTTTAGAATGACTTTCATCTATCAAGCACAAAAGTTTAAAAAGTTGGCATATGTAAACTTAGTTAAATTCAGCATTTAGATGTCTTTAAATAGTCACAATTTATATGTCCTGGATGAATAGAAATTTGAAATTAGATAAGATTTCTTAGTTATAAAAGAGAATGAAAGCGGAGAATGACAAATTGATGTATGAGAAGCAATATACTAGATGTGGCTGATAAATTATCTTCTGATATGTTAATGAATTCCAGATAGAGAAGTTCACAATATGATGACTTATTGAGATTTTAATAAAGCAAATTAAAAATTGAAAGGTGATCTGAATGAAAGAATCTCCAGGAATCTTTGAAAAAATAATTAGGAATTTGAGCTTTAAAAAAGGCTTTTTATAGACATAGACCTTTATACTCACATATACACTTATTTGCATTTTAAATAGATACATCTGAAAAATCTACTGATGCTACACTGCTTCTTATGCTTACATAGAAATAACAAGTTTTAAAATACTTGTTTAGAAATGTGTTCTGCACACTTGCATACACTAAGAAAATCCATATTTAGTGCCAGATTCTTTTTGACCACATGGAAAATCCTGCAGGCCTGTTTTACGATGATGAGTAAAGATAATACACGGACAGATGCAAAAAATATTTGAACAAATAACATATTTTTGATTAAGACTTAGTTTTAGTAAAAACAAAACAGGTAGGTAGGATTTCTTCAGGGAAAACCAGTTCTGTACTGCTCTTTTTCCTGTTTTGGTTTCACACAAGAATCATAAGCAACTATATAGAAAAATAAAGAAACTATTGTTGTAGCAGGAAAAAGTAATTATAGCTGTCAGTTCAGTCTGCTATTCGTTCTAATGAATTGGGTGAACCTTATACAGCCAAGAGGTATCTTTAAAATCCAAGAATAGACACCATGGTTATATTTTTTCTCAAAAATGTTCTTGATGTCTCAGCATCCAATGCAACGTGTTTGGGTGTTAAAGTTCATATTATAATTTTCTATCATTAAAAGCATATTTTATAAAATAAATTTATTTTTTAGATAATTCCTATAATGCAGAATATTTCCAAAACCATCAGTATTCTACTTACATTACAGTGAGTATTTAAACACTGATTAATCTTGAGAGGTAAAAATCATCTGCTATGTCTACAAACACCAAAACAATGGATGAGATCGAACACATTCAAATAATATATTTACATAAAATACTTGAGAAATAGTACTCCACTAAATTTAATCTAGTAAATGTTCTCATTATATGAGATGCAATTCTTTCTTTACTCTTTAACTCATTATTTCTTTTGTCTTTTAAAATTAAGATCTATTTAACATTCATTGATTCAACCCCCAGTATCAAAGTAAATCTGCATAATTTTAACCTTTTCAACATGAAATCTAGGCACCGTTTTATATTCCCCAGGAAGGCAGGAATGCTTTAAATGTTGACTCTTGCTGTGGGGGTTTGAAATTTCTCTTGATACAGTTTTGTTGAATCTCTGCTTTTGGAGTAAATAAGTGCATGACTTTTTCTCTCACCTTTCTCAGACATTCCCAGTAGTGTGATATTCTACTCCCTACCCCCAGTATTGAAACATTTGAGAAATTTGAAAGAGACTTTATTTTCTCATCTGCTTTTCCTTGTTGTGTGATGGCAGAAGATCAGATTGATAAACCACTGATACACCACTACAGAGAATTGGCTCCATGTCCCTGGGGAGGTCTTGCCCACAGCAGAGGTGTTGGCACAGTGTGGCTGTTCTGCCTGCACAGTCCAGGAAGCTGCTTGGGGAATAACAGTCCTGGTGTCTGTAGCACTTGGTGCAGAATTCCATACACAAAGGATACCAACGGTCATTCACGTAAATAGAGGCACTGTCTGCAAAAGGGGTGTGGCTTTTTAATTTTTATTTAAAATTCTGTAACATCATGTCAAGAAATTTTTCCAGCAGTACTTGCCTTCACTTTTTGCAACATTTTCCCTAGTTAAACATGCATCCAATTAAAGTACTGTGGAAGGAAGTCACAGTAAATTAACAGCTGGTCAGTAAGCCTGGAGCTTTAGAGAGAAAACTGCTCCTTCCTCTTTACAAAAGGCTTGGGGAAAAAAATGTAATTTCTCTTCAGTTATTTGGTTGCAGTGATTGAGGTAAGGGTAGACTGAAATAGATGAGAAGTGGATGGAAGAGAGATTAGTATCTACAAGCAAACACCTCTGACTTCCAAAGACTAGAAGGAAATCTCATACTGTAATGTTTTACAAAGTGTCAGAGTACAGGTATTTGGTTGAGGACGAACTAAAAAATTACCATGAAGTTGTTGCTTCCCTGCTCTTCAAAATAATTGATCTCTCATTTGTTGATGGGCTTGTAAATGCAAACTCAATGTCATTCCCTTCCTTAACGGAACTACTAACTTCTAGGTATTATTCATCAAGAAAACACACCCATCAAAGCTGTCAAATCAAACATTTATTAAATTATGTAATTTATATTTCATTCCCATATGCAGAATACCTGACAGTATTGGAGAATTCATACAGCCGTAATTTGGTTTAACTCCTTTATTGCATAAATATGTAACAAAGCTTCATGACTGAGTAATAGCAAAATCCAAATGAAATGTGCATGGTCTAAAGAGCTCTATAGGGCAGAGTTTGAAAATTTGCAGTTTCTGCTTAAATGTGTTGAACATATATTTTTAAAGAATAACATGTCTTACTAGAAGGACAAAAAAAGAATGTAAGGAATATGTATCACTGATTATTGTCAAATAAAGAGTATATTTCCCAGATACTAAAAAAAAATTCTCTTCACAGATTTTGATTTAAATCTTGTAAATTCCTACCATGACCCAAATTCAGATTAAATTAGCAGAAGAATTTAGCTTTAAATTATGCCATATAGCATAAAATAAAATAAGGATCTGATGAGTAAATGATGCCCCCTGTGATTTATAGCTGTTTGCCTGATGACCTTTTGCATTATCTCACTCTGATACTGCAGATCCAGATAACTCTCCAGCTGATAAGCTAGAAATAGGAAGTGTGTGATCAATCTCACTCCCACTCAGCCAGCTCCCATGTTTGAAGTTCAAGTGTCAAGGTAATTCCTCTTTTTTCCAGCTATTGGAAAATTGGGAATATATTAGTGTAAGTATCTTGCCTTACTCTTCTGTAATTAAAGCATCCGTTTATGTTTTCTGGTTGTAGAGAGAGAAAAGCATGGAAAGATGACACTAAAACGTGTTGAAGGCTTAAACAATAGAGGGTTGTATAAAACCGACGAGCATAAAGAAAGCTATGATTTTTTTTTCAGTCTTGCATTTCTTTGGGACCGGTTTATTTTCCTAAGCTACCTGGGATGGCAAGTGGTGCCAGAATACTTCTGAACCTAGTTATTTTCTTGCTTGTTTTTGCATTGTGTCTCACAGGGGTCTGGTTTGGTTCCTGTATCTTTGTGGGAAGCACGGTCTGACTTACTGATATTTTGAGATGAAGATGGCCCGAGTTATTAGTAGCATAATTCATATCCTGTTGCAACTAAACAAGACTTGTAATTGCTTTCCTTTTATATGACTGAAGTATGTGATCAAAAGGCAAGATTACCCAAGCCAAACCCCTACAGATTTAATTTGTCATGGTGGGTTTGGGCAGGAGCTTTGAATGAAGCAGGTGGTGTTCCCCTGGATGGTGATGAGGGGCCATCCCTGAGGGCCAGCAGGTTGTGCAGGCTCCATGCAGTTACTGACCAGAGGCTGCAGCACCAGGACCTGGAGCCAACAGATCACTTCATTGTGATGAAAATGAGACCATGCTGTGTTTGAATTCCCTGATGAGAATCACCATGCATATCTTTATGAAAAGGTAGACAGATTAATGAAATACGTGTGGCACATTGGGCAACCTGCATAAATGATCTGTTGCCTGCAGCTTGATCACTGTGTAATTTTGTGTTATTTTTGCAAGGAGAGATCAGCAGAAGGGAGCGTGACTTCTCACAATGTTTTGCGATCTGACTCAGCTGCCTGGTAGCCCAAGGTTTAAGATTGTTCATGTTAATATTTAAAGTCCCAAGAGGAGTGCATCCCAAGTGCATTTTTTGAGCTTCTGATGCCCTGTATTCCATTTCAATCTTGATGGTTAGGTGGGAGAGATTTGCGGCCTGAGGGCTTTCTGAAATGAACCAGCTGAGAGTATATAGTATCTTTTTCTCTGGAGTACTGGCTGTGTGGAATTCTTTCCCTCCAGAGCTCAAATGTGTGATAAATTTAGTATATTTAAAAATATGTTTTCCACCTAAGCTTTGTATGACAATACTATCAGTTGTAATTATTTAACTGTAAGTAGTTATGATTAAAAGTACAAGACTAAGGAAGAAAGGCTGTGGGAATATCCTAGTCTTATTAGAGTCGTCACTCTTTGCCTTGGACATTGGTTATGAAATATTATTAATTTGATGTTTTCAGCTTACTTTCCAGTACTTTTAAGAATCTCTAAGAGGCCTTTATGATTGCTTATTTTAAATAATAAGGTATTAAGTACTTCAGACAAATAAGATTTTTATGCTCTTGACTTGTAAAATGCACAAAGGGTAGCTACTAAACATGCTGAGACTCTTTTGCTAGAGGTATCTTTATTACTCCATCTGTATTTCATCTGCCTGTCATAACTACAAGAGGAGTAAATCCAAATTCATCCCCACATCCAGTGAAATTCTGGCAGGTTTACTTAACTTGAGCAGAATACAACTGTACTGCAGGTCCTACTGAAGACACAGGTAGTGTGAATAAAATATCAGAATACAGGCACATCCAGATCTGCAACTTCAGCTCAGGTGTTGCATCTGTAACAGGTAGGATTTTTTTCTGGTCAAAGGTACAGAATCAGGCTCCCATTTGTTTTGTTTATTTTGATCTTTCTGTCAATAAGGTAGTAGAAATGCTAAAACATTTATTCAGACTTTTCTACTGCTCTTTTAGCATAGTATTATACTATATATAAATTGGTGAGCTATAGTTTTATAAAATGTTTCAAGCAGCACTGCACTCAGTGCAATTATGTAAGTTTGTCAGTTGTCCTTGCCCAACATATCACCACTAAAAGAGCACTACTGCACTCTATTTCCTTGACATTCAAAGATATCTAAATGACCATCAGGGAACAGCAAAGAAATAGTAACTGAACACAACTTTGAATCTACAGCAATAAAAAAAATCTTGTAGTAATTCAGATAAAACATTTTCTAAAGTAAAACAAAACTGTTTAAAATAATTTCTTTCTGTTATTGTTAGCATTGAAAATACTGTATTTATTTTAAGAACTGGTGGCTTAATCAGCACTGAAGGCATGTTGGGAAGTGTTAGAATATATTCTGTCATTTGGCTGAGCTTTAGGCAATTATACATGTAAATATAATTACTGTGGTATTCTTTTTTTAAACATATTAGTCTCAAGTTTGTGATGAATGAATCAGCAACGTATTTTCTTGACACCTTTTTGAAGTGGATTAATCCAATATTAATTTATTTTAGATGTGCCAGAAGCATCATCCTATTACTAATAAGTCGAAATAGACAGCAGGAAATGCAGGTCCCTTCCTAGCATTGCCAGAATGCATCTCTGTGTGTATCCAGCAATTGGGTGATATGTTGACAGAATGAGGCCAGCGATGCAAATAAAGGATTTCTTCCCCCCTTCTCTCCTTGCAGTTTATTGCTTGTCATTGACTAACTCACTGACTAGAATTTCTACAGAAAAATCAAACTAGGAGAGAAACAGCTTCTCTATTAGCATTACTATCAAATGTTTAATTTGTGTATTAGGCGATAAGAGTATTTATGTTTCCAAAAGTACAGCTATTTAATTTGGTTTATCAGCTGCCTAAGACTGAAGTAGGATTCTCTAGGTGTATAAATTTCAGGCTGGATTCTTAACACAAATTAGAGTAGTTTTACTGCAGTTGCTGTAGTGGACTGTTGTCAGTGTCACTTTACACTAGTGGAACACATGAATCCAAATACTTCTGTTAAATACTAAATAAATACTCCTTTTTTTAAATAGAAGGTGATTTTTCTTAATCTATCCCCCCAAAACATCTTTACTTATGCTTGCTGTGTGTGTTAGGATTTGTTATTTTGTCTTAATCATTTGCAAATGTGCAGTTTGATTCCCTGACATACGCAGCATAGAGAAAAAATACACTTATTTTTGCAAACCCTAGAGTATGTTTCAGCTTTTACTATTCCCAGATCAGGAAAGCTGAATTTAAGATCAAAACTATTTATTCCATAGAAGAGAAAAGCCAGAATTAATTAATAAATGAAAAAAAAACCCCAAACAAACAACAACAACAAAAACCCAACAGAAACAAAATCAAACACAGAGAAAATCAAAGACAGTGGGTGACTAGCAGGAAAGATGCATTTATGTGAAATCCTGAGTTTTAGTATTAAAGTGAGGTAACAGAATCCTGTTCCCTTTGATCATAATACACAGATGATCAGGATAGGGAGTCATACAAGCATGTACAACTGCACTCAATTTTTATTCGATAAAAAGGAGTCATGGACAAAGATGGATAACAAGCTTCTGTATTTTCTGGCTCATTGTATCCAGTAGGCACAGAAAGCCAGATCAGTATATTTTTTTCATATTTATCGGAGTAGTTTTATTTATCTAGCATAATTCCCAGCTGTGAAAACCAGTGCTTTGGACAAAAATCATGGAAGACCCAGAATCTAGAAAAAAAAATTAAATGGGGCTTCCAAATTTAGTTTGTTGTTACCAGCAGGAATACATACTGCAATTTGGCAAAAATCTGTCCAGTGGGTGATTTGAGGGGTAAAAAGACACCTAGTCACTCATTTCCACACAAGCATCCTACCAACCAGACAAAGATTTTTCTTAGATTGAAGCCTGAACCTCTGTTCAATCGAAGGGGGAAACCACTCTTCCTAAGCACTCAAAACCTGTCACAAGCAGAGATTTGACTGCTGACGGAGCCCTTCTCGCTCTAATCTGGAGCACACAGTGCAGTATGATTCAGCAGGTATCCATTTTAAGTGACTATAGTTATATTTCATATGCCATTTTTCCCACTCATCTGAAAGCGTAAGACCTGGCTATGCCCATGCCTGACCTCTGTATTTTTAATGCAAGTGATGCATATTGTGAACTTTACCTCTATAACACTGAAATCAGCTGGCAAAAAGGATATTTTCCATGAAAATGGCATAAAAGAACTAAATGGAAAGTGAATGGTGTTCTAATGCTGCTAAAGATTTAGTAATTTTTGAATAGTAATATCTTGTACAGGACAGTGAAACCAAAGTATTTTTAACTTCTTGCACGAATTTGAATTTTAAAATTCTGTTTGTTATTAAAAAATGTGGAGGAGGATTTTACACTCATGCATAGACACACACAAATAAAGGAAACTAAAACACAAAGAAAATTTATTTTTTAAGAGTGTGAAAGACAGTTTACTCAAACCCTTTTCTGGTGTGCTTCTTATGCATAAGTAGGCCCTAAGTGTATGGTTTTTTCCCCACACAATCTGTGCATCCATTTTATTCATTTGTTATATGTACACCTGACGAAGATCTTCAATCACATAAACATTGGTTGTCTGGGAAACACATACTTAATATGACAAATAATAAGTTGCAGACACTGATATATGTTACCTCTGGTTTGAGATGCCTTCAACAGCATCACTAGTGCACAGCTGTAGATTCTGCCTGTTTTCTTGTTTTAGACTCAGTGTATCTTGTAAGCTATGATGCCTGTGTGTAAGTACAGCATATGTTGTTTATGAGCCCTTAATCTTTCTTCACTCGAGGCTCCAATGCCACCCCGCAGTTTGCAATGCTCCATCTGCATCACTTGTCTTGAATTGTAGATTTGTATCATGGTAGAGTATAGAAAAGGTGTCTTCAATCTTCTCATGACAGCTGCACAGCATTTTTATAGGCTGACAGTCCTTGTCAAATCAACAACAGACTTACTACATCTAGGCTTGCTGATTTTCCATAAGGTATTTTAAAATGCCCAACATTTAGTGAGGACAATTGCTACTTCCCATCCCATTTACCATGGTATCACTGCAGAATTTCACCCAAGGATAGGCATAATATACTCATCCTGTCCTACAGCACTGTAGTACTCTCTAATAAGGTGAAATACAGTGTTTTGAAAATGTATATTCATGTATACTCCTAATAGCCTAATGGTCGTAAAATTCATTCAGACATGTAGAATACCTGGCTAAATCCCTGAAATAGCATCTTAGTCCTGTGCATTGTCTTACCAGGCCAATCATAGTTCTCATTTGTGCCATATTGTGTCAACAAACATTTAGCAGAAGAGGGTCTTCAGCTCAGGTTTATCGTGTTCTAGTTGCTTGTCTTATTTTTTCCTATTGCAAGTTTGGCTGGTACATCCCTAACAGAAAGTTTATGAAGGATCAAAAAGAAAACCTTATCCAGTCTGAGTAGCAAAGGGGATGGATTCTTAATTATCTCAGCTTCCCTTTAGCTACTTTGACCTGATTTAAATCTGTAAGGCAGTGCTTTAGAGTGACAACGTGTTTAGTGAAACATTCTTCAGAATAAGAAAAATTGGAATGTGGTTTTTATTATGTAATGAAAAGAGAGAAGATACTGAGGGATTGTTAAACTATTATCTGTCTCTAGAAATGTTTTCACTGAAAGCTGTAAGAAATTGAAGTAACATCCTTAATTCTGGCATGATGACTCTCTTTTCTTTTTGATAACTCTCTACTTTTTTTGCAGGGTGACTCAAACCACATTTTATCTCAGAGGATACAGTATAAAACTAGAGAAATGGCCTTTGAGAGAAAAACTGTACCCCTTGGTAAAGAGTTTACATGAGGGGGTTTTTTTTAAACACTTATTGAGAGGTTTTTGCAATGACATTGAAAGAATATACAATGTAAAAGTGTAAAATTATATTGCATGAGAAAATAGACGTCACAGTACTTGTTACATGGGTTAATACAGCCGAGTCTGCATTTTGCATCACATCAATTTTAACAGAAATCTTATTTTTATCAGTCTGGTTTACTCTGTTGTGTTTTCCCTAAGTAACAGATTCACCTTTAAGGACTAATTTATGCATTGCAGTTCTGTTAGTGCCTTGGTTTCCAAAATGTTTTCAGGAATTGTGGTAAGCTCATGTCACTATTAACCTTAAAGGCATGACAATACAATTCCTCTGTAATCACAGATGATACTACAGTCTTTTTAGCCACTGTTGGTTCTAACTTTTAAATAAATTTTAGAAAATAGCAAAACAATTTAGTCAGTCACATTGAAACTTGAAATAATCAAAGTGGAAATTGTTTGACCAGCAACCAAATATTGCTCATTAACTGCTGGTAATTATTCATGTGCTAGGCAAATTATTACTGATTATATTTCCAATGTATCTGTTCCTACCTATTACAAAATTCAAGCTTTTGAAGGAAATGAAGACAAGACCAAATCCACAAGTACAGAAAATAATAATCTACAATAGTATAATACTTACTTTAATAATTTAAATATTCCTTTCTCTGCAGGGAAATGTTATTGTGCAATTCGTACTATGAATCAAAGTACTGGAGGGGTAGGTCTCTCTTTTTTTTTTTTCAGTTAAACTGCATAAGTAAACTGATACATCATATTTTTGGTTTTGACAACATAATCAAGCAATTATAGCGATTATAAAAACGTTAAAATTTTTATCCAACTCGTGAAAACATCTGAATTGGCAAAGTAATAAGCAATCAAATTTGATAGAAACAACTTATTTTTTTAATTTCTTTTTGATGTACGTGAAGACAGAAATCTGCTTATGATACTGTAGGGATATGCTTCCCTACAGTAGTCAATCTGATCAGTCTTCAATAGACAATCTGTATAGGATTATCAGTTTTGTATCAAGAGGATATTGAAGGAGCTGATGTGCAGCAGCATGCAATGATGTGTGTGCCCTCTGTGCGGTTCTCCACAATATTAAAAAAAAGTCTCTGCTTTAACAGGTATCCTGTAAGAGGGACTCTAGATGCTAAGCTTTTGAGGCTAAGTTGTGAAGACCAGAATCCAAGGTCCAAGGCCTTTGAGCAGCTGCATAGAGGGGATAAAATGGAAAAATCCAAACTTTTTCGTATATAATGGTAAAATAATGGCTTGGAGTGCAATGGAGGAACTTCTTCATTTTTTCCTATTAGTTAAGTACTAGGAGGTTTGGGGGCAAAAGCCTAGCTTTTAAGTTTCCCAGTAATTTCCTTTATGTACTACAGTTAGAATATATAATCCAAATTAGAAAAACAAAAAAAGAAAAAAAAGAGGTGATATTAGACTCACCTAGATATTAAATATGTGCTGTTTATTGTGGCTAAACTGATCCAGTTACAGCTGCTTGATACAGTTAATTCTCTGTAACACTAGATCAAAGCAATTCTAACTACAGCATTTTTACTAAACAAGGATAGGAACAGTATATAAAGTGAAAGCTTAGTATTTGTGAAATGTAAAACAGCATCAAAGAACTGGTCAAATCATCATAAATTCTGCAGTAGTCTTCCACATGTAATTATATCATCTGTTCCAGATGCTCCCAAAAACCTTCAAAACAATTGCATGACTTCTTCAAGTGACCTTCCCACATGAAACTTACTTTTACAAACAACCCTTGAGTATCAGATAATGAGATGAAAGTTCTTTGATGAATAATGTAGAGAAAAGTAATTTCTGATTTACTATCTGTTCTGTAAATTCATGTGATACATGTAATTTCTTAAATTGAGAACTGTCTTGTTAATAACATCTTTATACTGATTGCAAACCTACAGGTCTTCCCACAAAATTGACTAGTTTTGAATTCCAAGTGTCAAAAAGCACTTTTTATTTTAATGTTGCTTAAGTATGGCTCAGTGGATTTTCTATTAAGTTGGTCCAATTCCTTTCCTGAGCATGGGGGAAGGAGGGTTTTCTTAAAAAATGTAAGAATGCAAAAGGTCAGGATGGCAGGAAAGAGTTTTTTTCAGACCACAAAATGAGAAACTGATTGAAAGTTAGCAACGTAAAATTACACTCTAACCTCTGTTATGCATGGAGTTTGACCATATATCAAAACAAAATTTCTGATGAAAATTTTGATTTATATAATACCAAACCAAACTAACCAACCCCTCAGCCATATTATATTATGGTTAATATGCTTCTCATTATATTACTAAACTCTAAAATAATCATTAAATTCATTCCATCAACCCTATTCTTCCCCAAAATGCTGAGCAGGAATGAGAAGAGATAACAAATCAAATAGATATATGCATCACTAATCCATACAGCTCAGCGCTCCTTGAAATGTAAATTCCAGAAAGGGACTTGCATTTTCAAAGATGCACACAGCTTCTGCTAGCTGGTGCTCCTGCATTCAGCTCATTTAAAGATTAGCTGTAAACTTCAGAGAAGAAAGAGAAAGACTTGATGCCTGCAAGCATAAATATAGAAAGGCATTAGAATTTCTTCCTTCATTTTCCTTGGAAGGCTATGTAATTTAATGTGGCATATAGATATCTGAATTCTTCAATTACTAACATCTACCTAAAACTTTTGTTAAAGTATGCATTGTTTTCAAATTTGCTTCTTGTAAGAAAAAAATAGAAAAGAGGACAAAGAAAATGAGAGTTTTGGAATGTATAAGAAACAGAACGTTATATATTTTTGCCTGATATAAGCTGCACTGATGTTGCTCCCTCTGATAATGTATTTCTGAAATGAGTGGACTGGAAGGAGTTTTGTTTATCACTGAGATTGCATGGGTCACAAAGAATCAACCATTCTAGACAATATTGGGAATCCGGATTTGGATGTTCTATTCTCAGACAAAAGTGCTGTGCCCACAAGATAGAAAGAGTTATTCTGATATAGAATCACACTGTTAATTCAGAGTTCAGAAATCTTCTGGTTTAGCTTTTCACTTGACAAAAGACAGAGAAGATACTGTTAGGCTGCACAACTGTAATTATTACAGTTTGCCTATTCAGTGTCCTTGTAAAGATGGTAGAAGACCAGTATAAAGATCCTGTTCTTTGACTAATTTGAAAAAAATGTATTTGTATTTCCACAGATTCTTATTGACATTGTACTTCTTAGTGTCTACAATGGATCAATATCAATGATTAAGAAGCCACAATCTCAGAAAAAGTGGCAGAAGTAAAAGAAAATTTGAGCTATCTATAGAAATCAGAGATGTAGTAAAAAAGCACACTTCAGAAAGGTAATTTCAGAGATTAATTATATGCTAAAGAAAATAATTTTCTCTCATATGTAAACCACATTTTCTTTCATACATACATATGCAAGTAGGGGAACAGATAAAGAATAATATTTATTATTTTATTTTTAACATTTTACATTTATTGAGAGAAGATTCGATGAACGTTATTTCCACATAATCTGAGTCTGATTCTACCCAGCTTCAGAGGAATGCTGCTACCTGCCTAAGCAGCCCACTCATAAAGTATTAAAAGCCTAAAAATCAGCCCTGCAATACATACCTTTTAGCCTGGAAGTGGAAGAATCCCATGGTAGGAACATACACTCCTTTAGGCTGAGCAGTGACTTAGGCAGAAGGACACAGATGCAGGACCCTCACCAGGGTTCAGTGGGTTGATTTTCTTCTTTGGTACTGGTATATCATAAAACGTTTACATGAAAAAGCAGAAAAGATCAGCACAATACCATTAAGAAAAATGGAAAATAAAATCCTGATGCAGGGCTATAAATGGTTGCGGTTCACTACTGAGTGTACTGAACACTGAGATATGTAACGCAAGAGGTTATTTTAACATTGAGACTATCCCATGGTCTGCATTAGAAATGGCAAAATGAAACTACACCATGCTTCAGGGGGCAAGCAAATAATCATTTTTTTTAACAGGAATTGTGCCAATGGAGATATATAAACCAAAGTCAGGATAACAATAGAATAACTAGTCACAGAGTACAAACATAATTTGTATGGTAGTACTAAGAGCCTTTCCATTCAAGAGTAAAGTGACATAATTTATATAATCTAATATTTGTACAGTTGCTCATAATAATATTTCTTTTGGGCATTTTTTTTTTAGTGAATAGAGTATCAGTTTTAGAATATTTTAATTTCTTTACATTCAGAACTCTTACTTTAACCTTCTTCAAACAGTTCATACTCTTACTCTGGAAATTTTTTTTGCAAACTCAAGATAGTAAAAATGTGGTTTAATACTAATGTTATACAGACAGGTAGCTTCTAATTCACCTATTCAAAATTACAGGTGAAGTAGATTCCTTCTATTATTGATTAAGTACTTCAGCATATTAAAGAGGATGAATTATTTATTGGAGCAGCTATGTAATCCCCTATTTTAACATACAATTTAAACTTATTTTATGAAAAATTCTATAAATCAACACCACTATCATGTGGGATATAAAAAATACTAACAACAAAAAATACAGAACAGTTAGAATAATACCATTTCCAATATTTACATTTTTTACAGATAGATGCATTTTTCCAAAACAGCAGAAATCTTGTAGAGATATATCTTTGTTAGGTCTGCTGAAGTTAATGCATTCGCATGATGAGAGAAAGATCAGAATATGACTCCCAGTAATCATACAAATACATAAAACTTGCATATTTTTCCCCAACATAAAGAGTACCATTGCAATGAGTCAACAGATGTGTTATTCCAATGAAGCATATAAGCAGTATATTAATTGTCATTAATTAACTGCCAGTCTTTACAGTTTAGAAAGATGTGTCTGAAAGTTTTTCTCAGGCCCTTTTGAAGAAACATTGACCCCAAATGCGTTAATGCCAGTCAAAGGAATGATTTACCATCCTGTAAAATTTTGCATTGTGCTCTCTGAAGTAAGAATACAGTTGCTCTAAAACAGTGCTGTTAACAAAAGGATGGGGACGCCCTTTGGATTCATGTAAACATCTCTCCCTCCCATCACTTCTGATGCAGTAGAATCCCTTGGTTTGGTTAAAATAAAAATTAGAGGACATAATTCGGGAAGGAAGATTTAGAAATCTTTCAACTTTTTGTAATTCAGGAAGAGGGTCCTTAATTAAAGTATTGCCATCCACTATGTGAATCTGATCCAAACTGAAATGTTTAAGCCACTTTTCCATATGGACATCATATAGACTTCTCTGAATAGCTTTGTATTTGGTATTAAGCACTCCATTCTTAATAACAATATCTTCAAAGAGCTGAACAGGCTTGTGGTTTTCTACTCTGTTGTAATATACTTGGGTATAGTCAGATATAACTCTCTCAGTGGGATCTCTTAGAATGAGCAGCAGTTTAATGGAGCTATTCATGTCATGAATTCTTCCTGGAGCCTGTGGTGATGTAAAATAGCCTGGTGTTTTCTCAATTGTAATTTGATTTCCATAAGAAAATGGCATCAGATTTCTATACCAGTCTATTCCTTTCACGTAATTTTCATCCCAGTCAAAGAAGTGGACTTCTGTAGCTGCTACCACAATATTAGGATGAATATCCAACATTTCCAGCAAAGCCCTCGTCCCTCCTTTACGAACTCCTATGATGATTGTCTGAGGTATTTGTCGGCTCGTGCCAGGAGGTCTCACCTGTGCTGAATAGTGTTCGCTTTTATTGCTGAATAATCCCACTTGTGACTTCAGTGTTTCCAACAGTGCCCCATTCTCAACAGGAGCACCACGAGCATGGGTCAGCAGAAGATAAGCTGACACGAGTAGGAAGGCCATGTGGAGAGCAATAATTATTTCAAGTTAATGTTTTGCTCAACTAATGAAAAAATAGGTGAGTCCCCTCTTGAGATGGTTGGCAGAACCTGCAGTAAGCACACAGCAAGCTTCTGAAGCATCTACAATATAAAATAAGACAAGTCAGTGTTTTTAAACTCATCATCAGTTTAAATTCACATATCAGTTCAATTCACATATCTCATCTGTGATCCCAATAGAAAATTTATAGGGAAGTTATTTGTTTTCCCTGACTTTATTTCAGATGGATGGAAAAGTCCCATGTGTTGGGGTTTTTTCCTCCTTATCATGAGTGACCAGTGATGGATACTAACCTTTCAACAGCTTTTATTTCTTCTAAGCCAAAGATTAGAATTGTTTACCTGATTTCAAATTCCTGATCATTTGTTGCTTTCTTTGATTTTCCTGATTATCTTCCATATACACCACATACTTCTTTCGTTATAAATACCATATCCAGTATGATAATAATTAAAAAAAAAATGATTGAATGTCAACACCTTTCCCCAAATTCCCTGGTGGAATAACATATTCTTCTATAAATAACAGACCTGGATGATAGTGCCACCATTTGTGTTCTAGTGAGCTATGAATCATACAAAAATAATTCTGTTTACTTAGACACAGAAAACTAAACAGATATAGGCAAAGTTTTGGAATCTGAGTCTGAGCTCTTTAGAGCAGAAAACTGACCATGTCAAAGCAACAGTAAAGTGGCTGAATTGGATCAGTGTGGACGATCAGTGTGGACGATCAGTGATGGATTCTCTGCAACCATCCAAGTGTTGTGGTGCATAGTCATATAAGTGTTGGAAAAGTCTCGGAAAAATCAGGTCTTCAGGTAGCATTGTACAGTTTCTTCAAAGCTCCACATAACAGATTCTTTCTGGTCACTCAGAGATTTCTGCAGGGAAGCAAGTCTGCTTGAAGTTGAATAGCTTTTACTTAATTCACTTGCATATGATCGTTTTAAGGAGTAGCGAATGTTAAATATCTTCAAAATTTGCAAAACCTTTAGGCTCGCAGGTAAGTGCATGTGCACATGTAAGTGAAAGAAAATGTCTCTGTAATTGTGTTACTAGCATTTGAAACCTCTTGGGTAACTTTTGTATTATATATTTGAAACAGATTGCTTACAGATCTGCCATCACAACAAAAGTGATAAAAAATTCTGATCAATGCAACACCTGCACTTGAACCACTGTGGTTGGATTGCCTGTTTCTAAGTCTGAAAATCCTACAGTACAAATTCCCATTGCGAGGATTCTTGAGTTTCACTCAATTTCTGAACAATTACAGGATTTTAAGATTTGTTACATTCTTACCAGCTATTTTGTACAGTAAAGCAGCAATCATTTAAAAAACAACAACCATTTTTGGAATTGTTTTAAATTATAGCTCCTATTTTAAAGTAGTCTCAGAAATGTTACAACCTTAGCTCCTTCTTCAGTGTTCACTGTCTTTCTTTCCCTGTATATATTGGTCACAGTACTTCATATCTTAGAGACAACATTAGAAAACACAGAAAACATTTGTCATGGTCCTGAGGAGCATTCAGTATTTCTATTTAAAAACTGTTTACTTTGAGTCTTACTTTACAGGCTTAAAGATTTTAAATATTTGATAATAACAGTCTAGGCAATGAAGCAGATTCATTAAATCTATTTTCTAATCTTATTGAAACCTTCTACAACTTCTTGGATATCTAGGGAATGACTCTTGTCAGCCTCAATGAGCACTAAACTCACAGATATAGATCAAATATTAATCCTAAAATTGTCATTTAAAAAATAAACCTTGACCTTTAGTGAGGAAATCTGTGGAGAACATTCCCTGTTATGTCCAAGCAAGACTTAAAGGGTAACCGCTTCTTCAAAAAGAGCACAGTTTCAACTAGGAAAAATGAGTATACAATTACTAAATACTGGAAAAGTCTAAGTACAAATTGGCTTTTTAATGACAGACTGGAATACTGTTCTCTTTTACAAACTTGAAAGGAGGTTTCATTTTAAAGATCACAATTTTTTTACTAAGAACTTCACATGGAAGTTCTATTTGAGGTTCCCAAGAGCAAGGAGCGCAAGAATTTCTGTGGCATTTACAGGAGGGAAGAACAGGTATGTTTATACCAAAACCATTTATAGTTATTATTCCCTTGGATGGCAAGTTTGGGAAATGGTAATCATGCTGTTTAGTGCTGCCAAGGAATTAAATTCATTCTGATAATGGCAGCTAATATTGGCTTTGGAAAGCTCTGTAGGATGCACAGCATGAAATTTGAAGCATCACACCCCAGATGATTCCTGAAATGCTGGCTTTCAAAGAAGGGACTCTGCTTTAATAACTTCAAGCCAAATTTTTCATGATTTGCAATGTTCCTGAACAGTTCAGTCTGAGGAAAGGCACAGCTACGCATAAGATGGTTTCAGAAGTAGCAGCATATGACAGTATGGCTGGCGGCTTTCCAGACTTGTGATGCCAGCAGGCTGGGATTTGGGAGCAGGGGCCAAGGGAGCAGTTAATCTTTCTTTTAACCTGTTCTGAAGTCCCAGTGTTAGTTTACATTCTATTCACCTTCATTGTTACAGTAACATTCTTTCAGGAAGACTTTCAATTCTTTCAGAAATTGCTTTTGTAAAAATCTTACCATTTTTCTCAACTTACCCCTTTCATTCTAATACAGCATGTTATACATTATAAATGCACTGACTCATCTATACATTAGATTACAAGTACTTTGAACTAAGGCCAAACCAGCCTGAATGTCTGCCAAGCAAGGGATTACTTACAAGTACCAAGGTGGAGACATACAGTTCATTATCTGGTTTAAATTTTGGAAACAGTTTGAACACTTTGAAACAGTTTCATGAATTGATTTTTGACAGGTTGTTTAAACAACTTTATTTAACCTCAAAGAGAACTATTTTTAGATTTTTTGAAAATAAATATTCTTGAGATTAACTAGGTTAACAGCTTAAATTGAAAAGTAGGAAGAGAGAAGAAGCAGGAATTTCTCTGAAATAAACTAAAACTAGAGTTAAAAGAGAAAGAAATATTTGAGACTGGGATGGCAGTAGTATAGACAGAGATGTTCTCTTCCTAGGTCTGGTGACAGGTGAAAAATTTCTCAAATTCACTTTTGTATTTTGTTTTAAAAATTCAGACACACCACTAATGTCATTTCATCCATAATTAACTGAATTTTCTGGTTTCATGCACCCAAGAACCAGGTGCAAATGCTGAAACCCAAAGAAGACTATAAGCTGAATGAGAAAGTCATACTTATCACTGAGGAAAGATTGGTCTTCCAAAATATTCTCAGGTTCACTTGTGATGTGAGTGAGAGTCTGGTTAATTTAGCATCTGAAATCAGCAGTTCTCTGTAAAACACACTTAGACAGAAGGTGGCAGAGGAGATTCTGCATTTTGCATGGACTGAACTATTGTTTTAAAAATAATTATGTTAGTTTAACCAGTTTTCAAATTAATTAGTTGTTTTACAAATTTCTTAGAGTAATTGCTAGAAAAAGATCTTACCCAGGAAATACTACAGGAAAAATCAAATTCAGAATATGCTGTAAAACTGCTGCCTAAAGAGATCAAAACTGTCTTTGGGAGAAATTCTATCAGAACAACATTCCAGCTTTGGCCTAAGATATTTGATTGATTTCAGTGAAGCTCTAAGATGTTACATCCTGTGGTTAGGTTATAATTGCTACATAAATGTAAAGGGTTTAAAGAAGATTTATCATATATAATTGGGATGTTATTTGAATAATCTTTTTGTTGTTGCTTTTATGCCTTTATGCAATTAAATGTACATTTTTAGAAGATATTAACTGCTTTTTATAATGAAAACAATATATTTTACATTGGTACACTGCACCATTGAAGAATCTGAAAGTATTCTTATGAAATTAACCCCATGACACATGATCAGAATTACAGTGCCTTATTACCATTTTTCCCTATTATTTTGTAGTGTTGGTGCTGTTTTGTAACATAAGGAACATCAACAGATATGATACTTATTAAGCATACATGAAGTTCAGAAATAAATTCACACTGCAGAAAGGACTAATTAAGTAAATAATACCTTGGGCTACTGTTTGTTTTACTTTTTTAAAACCTTAGACTAGATTGGAGAACCTGCTATGCTGGCTGAAAAATCATTTTAATATTACAGAAATGTGCTAAAGACCCTTAACTGCTGCACTCTACTCTAAAAAACTGCTAAGCAGCTTATGATTTATCTTGCTTTGGGGTAAAGTACAAAATCATAGCGTAAACCTAAATATATTATTATTACTAATGTATAACATTATTAGTTCCTAATAATACTTCCCACTGCCTGTACTGCTTTTAATTGGAAAATTTTGCAGCACTCTGTGTTAATGAGCTGCCTATAACTTATTAAGGCACCATTCTCACCTTACAGGAAATTGCAGTGGACCAATGTATAGATCCAGTTCAGGAGTGCAAATGCTTTGGAAAGTCAGGTTAATGTGACCTGCTCAAGGTCACATAGCAGGTTTATAGTCCAACGAAGAATAAAAACCTCAGGGTTTCTAATTCTCCATCCAATCCCCCTTCCAATTCCAACTTTGTGCCGTTCCACAGCAGTCTCTCACAACCCTTATGATAACTTATAGTTGGATTGCACGTAGAACTGAAAAGCAAAGAGGTTCCTCAATGTCTCAGCGTAACATTCAAGTGTTTTTTGGATTACAGCTGTTTCTTCCCACTTGCTCCTTGCAAAAAAAAAAAAAAAANAAAAAGAAAAAAAGAAAAAAAGAAAAAAAGAAAAAAAGAAAAAAAGAAAAAAAGAAAAAAAGAAAAAAAGAAAAAGAAAAAAAAGAATCAAGTACAAACTCAGGATTTTGTTGTTTCAAGGTACTTGTGCAGAAATACTTCTGTTGGTGACTGAAAACTGCACCAAGGGAAGATGGTCCGAGCAAGTATAAAAAACCACCAATTTTGTCTTGATTTTTAAAAATATATTGTGATTCAAATAAGGGTACCATTTTTCCTTTTAATTCCTATTAGATATGAACTCATTCCAACACAAAGATCAATCACTGAGAAGAGTACAATTCAAACATGTTAAGGTTTACTGGCACGCAAACTTGTAACAGCTTAATGATATTTCTATAATTAAGAACAGCTCCAGTGACCTCTTCTCATACAAGGAACAGAGGACTAAGTAGGAAAAGGACCACAGACCCAAGGTCAGATAAACATTTCAGCAGGTCATATTGCTGATAAAGAAGCTTAAGAGTCTTGTAGGCACCTAAGAATTTTGTTCACTTTCATTTTACTCAAACTATGGACATATTTTTATTAGGGAGATGCATTAAGAATTCCTAAATTAGGTAGTGCCTAAAAACCCATGATCCTGCAGACTGACCAGAAATGCTGCCTTGCTGTTGTAACACCTCTTTGGGTAATGAAAGAGTTTAAAGGTTTCTCTTTAAGTATCCATACAAAAAAATATGTTAGCACAAAGAAAGACAAAGACATTAACATTTTAAAGTCCTAATCTCAGCAGTGAGTTTATTTGTGTGGACCTTTTCTAATGAGATTGCAGTTTTATAACAGCCAACAGTTACTACCTTACAGGAATAAAAAAAGGAATAAAAAAGAAAATACGTATTTGGTGAGTAAAGATAGGAGCTGCAAAGTAACAGCAATTGACTGCAGGCTTCTACCAGGTACACAGACTACAATGGATATAAATGAAAGCTAAGAAATGTTAGCATAAACTATAAACACCATTAAATCATTGGCAGGTGATATTAGCAGATAGGAGTTTTGAAAGAAGTTTGCTTCCCTAAGGCTAGCATAACATTTCCTAATTCCTTTTTCTGATAACTCAAGATAGAAAATTGCCTGATAATATGACTGCAAATATGTAGCAGTACAGTAATACATACAGTATAAACACACTAATAAATTTCTGAGCTAAATAAACCTTCTACAGCTATAGTTTACACACTTATATTTTATGGTATCTTTGAAAAATATCATACTCAAACCATCCACATAAAAGTCACTGAATTACAATTTCATAAAGGTCTTTAATATGTTTAGTCCATAAAGTCAGGTACACTCTAAGGATACTTCTAAATAGACAAAAATAAAAATTCTATTTTTCTTAAGATATAAAGAGCAGATAGTGATCAGATTAGCACAGATGAGAAGGCCAATTTTACTTATTACATTGGTATGTTTGAAATGGAATTGCATTACCATTTTGTTGAATTAAACTTACACCTCTAATTGTTAATTAAGCATCTGAATTAATATAAATTGAAGTAACAAAGACGCCATGCCAGTTCTTCAGTCAAATAAGCAATAGTCATGTAACTATAAAGGTGCAAGATGTAACCATGTGTGGCTGATAAGTAGCTTTTGTGTATATTTCCACATTACAGCAATAAGATTAAATTTTACCCTCTCTACCTCTGGTATAATTAATTGAATATTATTAGTTTTCCCACACTCATTGTCACAAAGAACACCTTAGTACTCACTGATGGTTAGGAAATAAAATTAGAATTTGATACAGAGGATTTATGTGAGACCTGTCTTCCAAAGGAAATGATTCCTCAGAGGGTTAGAGATGGCAGGAAAAGCATTCAATAGGGATGAGGATGGGTTAACTCTGTGATACAAAACTACAAATTCCTACAGGACAGCCATGTCCAATAACTGACCCTAAAACCTTCTATGTTCTTGTAAAGAGCACAGATTCTAGTATTAATAAAACATACCCAAAAAAATCACACATACAAACCTGTCCACCAAACCCTTCCCCTGCCAAAAAACCCCAACCAAAAGCCAAAGAAAAACCACAAACCTATGCTGGTTTTAAGGCATTACAACTTCAAGGACTCCAAAAAGAGATAACTTGTCTCACAGAAGAGTTTTTCTGGGCAGCACTGGTCAATATTATACCTTTTGTTTTCAGCACTGCTCCAGTGCAGGGGAAGAGCACTCTGGGCAGATCTCATCAGACAGTGGCAGCTGCTCAGGGAGCACCCTAAGACAGCCAGTAGTGACATGTGAGGAACTGGCAGGGAGAGAAACCACACAGCAAAAGTCCTGCAGGCAGGGAGGCTTCTTTATATCCACCTTGAAATCTGTCCAACCGTGAGACATCTCAGATGAGTCTGATGAGCCAAGGTCACTATCTTACCCTTTGTTTATATCTTTTTTAATAAATTTTCCAAGGCTCTGGCACTAATCCCTGGGAAGTAGTTCCATGATATCTGATAAGAATTGCTCTATTGGGTCTCATATAACTGCTGTATATCCCCATTATACAAGGCATGAAATAAACTGATCCTTCCCTTGCTCCTGATATCCAACAATCAGCAGGTTGGAGACTTTCTAATGTCAAATGCAAATAGTAAGAGAAGGATCCAACTTGGCTCACGGTTACAGTGTAAAGCACATACGTAAAGTGAGCTGAGAATTCACTCAAAATAAAACAAAGCCACTGAAAGGCCCATCAGAGTTGAAGTTTTTTGGCCTTGTAAAGGATGACTGAACAAAATTTAAGAAAAAAGAACAGCTCAGAAGCAATTTTTTAAAAAGAATGAGTACGGAGTGAGAGGATTTAAAGAAGATGAAAGAATAAATCAATGACGAACTTCAGACTGGAAATTTAATTTTGAAATTTTGGGTACTGGCATAGGCTCTGATAAGAGACAAGATCAAGATAAGGATCAGAGAAAAACAGTGTGAGTGAGTATAAATGTTTGGTAAAATAATGGGATTTAAAAAACTAAAAAACGTACTAAATCCACACTGAGTTTAGATATGCTGAGAGTCTTTGGACATCAAAGAATCAAAAATTATACAAAAAGGACCTCATAGTCCATCTTTCCTCAAAGTAAACAAACAAGTACAACTTGAAGCAAGAGACCACAGAAAGCAACTGCCTAGCAATCTTTAACACTGCTTAATAAATATATTAGTAAAATATATAAAACTATATTAGTAAAATAATTATATTAGTCAAAACTCTCTCTTATACTGGTAAACAAATCCTTGCTGATAAAGAAGGTAAATACACTGCAATACAGAACAGGCAAACATACTAGAAAAGAAACAAATAGATAATACTTTTCTTGAATAGAAGCTCAATGCCTTCAACACTTATCCATCATCAAACCATGTGCATGCTCAGCCCAGCAGATCGCTATAGAGATACAGGAATAAAAACAATTTAGGGAACATTTGAAAATGCCTGATAACCAGAGGACAATACATAAAATAGCCCCGTGTGCGACACTCACGTGTCTCTCGCACTGCTCCTCAGGCTGACACTGGGAGGCAAAGACGACTGTCTGAAAACGTGGAGGAAGTAAAAGACAAATTATTTTCTGGCTGCTATGGAAAATCAGATCTTTGTTCCTTACCAAACCTGCTTCCACTGCCAGAGAAGCATGTTAAAATACAGTAAAGAATATGCACCACTCCAAAGAATCTGAGAACAGACAACCAATACCAAACAATTTTAATGTTTTTCTCCAGGACTTCTGAGATTTAGTAGGGTCTTGACTGTCTTTTGCACTTGTTATTTAGGAAAGACAGAAATTAGAAAATCCTCTATGCAGGCCAAAGTTTTCAAACTTTGATGTACAGCCCGAACCTGCAGGCATGTCAGTAGTCCAACCAAAGATACATGTACACGTGTCAAAAACTCTAACACTTCAGTGGAAAACAAAGCAACTCCCTCTCCTCTTTCCTCCAGTCCAGACAGTTATGACAACTTCTCTGTGCAAAAACATTCCCTGCATCTACAAGTTCAAGGTGTCCTGACAAAAACACTTTCTGTTGTTGTACCACTGCATCAAATAGCATGGTTAATTCAAGCAGAACATGCTCCTCACCACACAGCATCTCTTCTGCCCCATAGCTTGGTGCCATGGTGCACCCAAACAGGTTTTCCACACTTTTCCTTTAATGTTGCTTCACTTCAAATCAGTTACAACTTCTCAGAAAGGCTTTTTGATGGCTGAAAGTGCCTGCAGCAATTTTTTGGTGCCTTTAAGCTCTGTCAATTTTCACCTAACTCTTCAAGGTAAAATCATATTTAGGAGCCATCACATACATTCATGTTGTGGACTTTGAATTTGTAAGACTTGTGACAAATGGTGAGGGTTTGTCACATTAGAAACTCTGACTAGAAAAAGTCACAAAATAAGAGCATGGTAAGATTAGTTCTTAGATTCAAATACTGTGTTTGTGGTTTATGATAATAAAATTTATTAGTAGTAATTTTTTATTTGAAATTGTAGTATCAGTTTGGAAAACATCTGTTGCACCTAGGTATCTAATAATGACCTTTTCATATTTTTCTCCTTAAATCTGAATGGTCTTATCGGTATTCAGGTTAAGTGCTAGAACACCTATAGCAGAGAAAGAAGTAGAGGTAGGGAAGGGCTCTGATATATTCTCATAATCAACTGCATATTAATTAGAACAATAAAGAGTTAAAATGTTCAAAGTCATTCTCTTAAGACTAGGTGGCCTGTACAACACATGTACTTTAACTGATTCTAAATCCCCTGATTTCAGCTACTCAAGCAGACACAGTATGACAGCAGATTGGTCTCATAGTGCCACAACAACTGGACATTTCCCCAAGGACCAAAACTTCAACATAGCGTAGAGGAGAATGGTACCTCCATCAGCTTACCTTTTCCCTCCCCCTCTCAGTCTCCTTCCTTGCCAAATAAAAGACAAAAAACCCTCAAAGCACAAAATTTTGTTATTTTAGTTCCAGACTGGCAAAAGAACTTTACTTTTTCTGTAGGAGGAGGAGATCATATTTGTGATCCTTTATTCCCATTGTCCAGTTGCAATTAATTTTTTCTTCTTACTGCAAAGCTTATGATCCACATATTCCATACTGTTCTAGTCCACTTAATTTTTTTCTCAGGAAATTTCAAAAAAGAAAAGTTGATGATCAGTACTCATTTCTCTTTTCCCTTTTCTCCATTACCAGTAAAACACCGTTATATTAAGCAAAAATGTAGGTGTTAGTATGTGATGGTTTTAAACATAAAATACACATCTTGTGCATCCTGATCCTTATTTCTCTGCCCCATGAACACCCTTAGCAGTCCTTGTGGATTGTACAATTTTAAAGAAAGTAATTATCTCACTGTACCTTTTACTTCTGACTACATTTTTTCCCCTTGTGACTGCATTCTGAGTTTTTGCAGTGTTAGCAGGAGCATTATTAGCAGTTTTTCTGCAGCATCCTTCACCAGTGCCTTAGCAGTTACTTTAAACATTTTGAAGAACAAATGTCAATGTGTGAATACCAGTTAATTTGCAAGTCTGGTGGGATTCATAGATGAAAACAGAAAGTGAAGCACCAAACCAACACTTTCAAATCAGACTGCCTAACATGTAAAATCAGAACAATGTTCTCCTGCCATTTTCCACAGTGAATAGTTTATTCCTTTAATAAAATAGGGATGGAGTTCGATAGTGTTGAAGCTAAGACTAGAGAATCTTAATTCACTGCATAAATTGTGATGCAATTTTTAAAGATATTGAGTACCTGAGGCTTTTTTTTTTGCATTTTAGGATGGCTGAGAACTCCACTGAAGGTTACCTGTTTTCAGGCACTGACACAACAATTTTCCAACTCAGCAACATGGCAGAAACACATGTGTCAGTATGTGTAAAGATTCTCTGGCAGATTTGCAGCCTCCCTCTTTGCAGCTGGTGATGTGTCCAAACCTTGCACCACTTCATAAGCACTTTTATATTTTGAAAAAGCCTCATATACACACAGTAGTTCAGAAAGATTAAGACATTTAGTTAAGGAAAGAGGGTCTCTGGAATCTCCAAATTACTTATACAACCTATCCATCCCCCTGCACTTGGGGTTTAGAACCTCACTGTTTGGCCACTGCCACGTACAAGGGTTTCAAAGCATAGTCATAATACGATTTCCCTGAGCCCAGTGTGTGAGAAATGTGTACTTCTGTTTAAAGCAACATCACGTTTAATCTCATGACAATAAATATTTTTTTTTTCTGTATTCTGATTATGAATGTTCATTCCTCGTATCTTAAATATGTACTAACAGGGGAAAATAAATCTGGATTTGAAATTAAATTTGTAACTATAAAATACGAAATAGTTATTTCTGTTTATGGCATAATAAAAAAAGGTAGTGCAAGTACAAAGTGTAAGCTAGTGGTTATTGATGCCAGCTCTGTTTTAAAGCAATGGTAATAACTTTGGCTTTCAAGGGAGGACAGTGTTTCCTCTACAAACTATAAATTGTATATATTATTTTACATTTTTAATGCTGAATTTTCATCTTAGATTTGTAGTTTGACATTTCTTAGCTAAAGTATTTTCACACTCATGACCCTCTTATTCTTAATGGCATCTATCAATTTCAAGCAAAATGAACATTAATATTAAGAGCAGGTTAAATTTTTTCTGGAAGGTTTTTTGTATAGGGAGGTGACATGTATGTACTTGGAAAATTATTTCACCTAGTGATCCCTTCAGAGGAACTATAGTTAAAAGAAAAAGTCACTTTGAATTTATAGATAATAAAGAGTTCAGAGCAAATTTTTGAAATCAGAATCAAGATGCTGGCTTCAAACAATACTGAAGTGTCAGTGTGTGAGAAATTAGGGGTTCAATTACTGAATGTGAAAGAGTCTTGATTCTTTTACTATGGAGCTTGCCAAAATTATATAAGAAATTAGGGCATAACATGTCAAAAAAATCATAAAATAAAGCTATTTCCTCTGACGTTTAAAAAAATATAGCTGATATAACTGTCATTCAGAGTCTGGAAATATTTCACTCAAATATAAAAGTACCAGGAGAAACAAATCGTGAAGTCCAACCTCGTTCATAAAACATCATGATCTGCTATGTATGTAGGAGTATGCAAGAGAAATTAAACATGAAGTGCTTTATAGCACGTAACTATCTTCTACTAAAAACACCACAAAGCCAGTAGTGAAAAAGGAAAGGAGTGGAGAAAGCAAGGGAAGTGATGAAAAGCAAAAAAATGAAGCATCTCTAGGAAAAACCAGGTTATTAATCATTTTAGTGAGCAGAGTTAGGTTCTATACTTGTGCAAATATGCACACACACATATATAGCACACAGAGAAATAAAGAACAGACAGTAATAAAAAATAATATAGGCAGATTAAAGAATTTGAATTACTTGGGTTTATGAGCAATGCAGCTGATGCTGATAAATGTAGATGATAAAAGTGTGTTGCAAATAGATAAATGTGTGTATACTGGAAACATGTTCAGGAACAAATGTTCAAGTGTAGAAAAACTTAGATTTGTTACAACATATCAAACCTGAAGAAAATATAGATTCTACTACAGTGTCGGTGCAAAGGGAGGCAAAAGTGGTTAAGGATGTTATTTTGGTAGATTCAAGTGGAAATTGAATTAATTGGAGTTCAGGTTTCACATTTTCTTGTGAGGACTAGATCAAACATACCGTGGGCAGTTATGCAATAAAGTTCAATGGAATTCGAATTTAAAGTTGATTACATGCTTTCCAAACAGAGTAACTTACTCAAACTCCTGTGTACTCTCATGGGGAGTTAATGCTCAGCATTTAAAATGTGTTTTAAAATTTACACCTCAGCTTTCCCACAGTAATTTCCCCTTGAAGACAAGCCTTGAGAGTGAAATTTTTCAGAACCATTTAAGCTGGTCCCACAGAAGTCACTCATAGATTTATTTATTTAGTAGCAAAGTTATGAAAATTTTGAAACATTCCCCTCTCTTCCTGATCTTGTGCTTTTCAGAACTGTATTTCTCACCTTCTAGTGGTATTACAAAGGCAAATTCAAACACTTTGAATGTCCAGGTGCGAGAAAAATGGAGGAAACCATAAAATAAATTCCTTAAGATTGAAATTCTGAGTTGCATTGCTACAGCTGAACAATAAAGGAAACATTAAATCACTATACATGTTTAGAAATACATCCAGGTGTTCTGGAGGGATTTTAAATTACAGAGCTGACAAACTACCAAGCAATACCAGCCCACATGTTGAAAGATATTTTAAACCTATGAACAATACTGAAAATATCACGGTCATTGATGTAAATTGAGAGAAATTACATTGAAATTAGTAAGAAAATGGAAAGGAGTAGTGATATGCTAAAATCAAATCTATTTAGATTATACCTCCCTCCCATAAGAAGAAACACATATCCTATTTTACTGAGCAAAATTTTTACTCTGCTTTTAGATTCCATCAATCAAGCAAGTTAAATTGCATGGGATAAAAAACAGGTTGACAAAGTATATTTGGCCTTCTGACAAAGTACTACACTATTAGTTTCAGGGTAAAAAAGCAAAGATTCAATGTGGATTAAAAAAATTGTTCAGAAAGGAAAGTGTAGGAGTGCACAGGAAATCCTCAGCATCCAGTTGATTCACAACCTGGCACCAGACATCTCTTTAGGAAAAGGTACTGGCTGAGAGTTTCAAAGGAGTCTAAGGAGCTTCAGCTACTGATGTGTTTGAAATTTGAATTTCAAATTCAAGATGGACACCTAGACCCCACAGACTTCCTGGAAAGCCCTACCCTTAGGATTCTTTGTGAAGCACTCAAAACTCTCAATGAAAACTTCAGTTGGATGCACAGCAGTGGACAAAGGCCTGCCCATTATTAGTATGCAAAAGCAGTGAGGGAAAATGACAGCACAATTTTAATTTATTTTAGTAAACTAATGGTTCAGAGTGACTAGAACAGTGTGTTTTATTCTAGTCAATCTTTCTTAAAAGGAAGAGGGAGTTCAGAGGTGGCTGTCAACAGAAGACTGCAAGCATAAATAATTTGTTAATATAAGGAGAATATAATAAAAAAATGCAGAGTCTGTACTTTGAGTGCTGCATTAGATAAATGAACTAAGATAACTCTCATTCCCTCAAAAGTTCACAAAACATATTTCAGTGAAACACAAAGGCAACAAAATTAGAACTGACAAAGTTATATGCTCTGAACAATGTACAATTAATCTAGGAGTGTCATTGCCACTAAGTATTACTGCAGATCTATGTAACACAAACAAATAGAAATCAACCCCCAACAAAGAAAAAGCACATTTTAAGTTACACTTCAGAAGAAGTTTTTAATTTCTTATATAAAAAGACTACTATAAAAGTAGATTTTACAAGAACTCCAGGTGAAACAGGTCAATTGAAAACTCCATTTCTAGCTCCATAATAACCAGGAGATGCATCATACAGAAATATGTAGCAACTTACTAAAGATACTTTCAAAGAAATTTCATATAAAAAAATGTCTAAATAGTTTTTATTGCATTTGGACATATTTGTTTATTGCATTCTGTGGAAAGAGTGGGAGAGAAAAATCTCCGTTTCTGACTAAATGACTATAGTTTCCACTCTCATCACTCAAAGCCCAACTTTTGTCTTTCACTAATTTAGTAAAGACTAGGAAATATATAATTAGAGCATGAAGCCTGACATTGACATTGAAAGTACAAGCAAATTTGGATTTACAGAAGATAAGGAAAAGCAGAGCAGCATGCCAGACTAGAGTCACATTCCAGAGGAGAAAAAGCTGCAAAAGTAAAAAGTGAGGCAAGCTAAGAGAGAAATTTAGGAACTCAGATGCTTCTATGTTTTATAGATGCCAGGGCACAAACAACATGAGTAAAGTGATTAAACTTAAGGGGACATATGATAACAGTCACAGTTCATTTAATTTCAGATTGTGAATCATGTTTTCTAGATTCTGGCCATTCTCACTGATCTCTAGACATTCTGTTGCTTTGTATTCAATCAAGACACCAAATTTTCCCTCAGATCACACCTCACTAACACAGAGAATAACAAGACTATGGTCCATGTAAATAATCTTTACATTCTTCCTGCTTTGTTGCTTGGATGGCATTAATTCTTGGACAGTTTCTAATTCATCAAATCAGATGAAATTCTTCAGTGCAGCGCTCTTATTTAACCAATAATTCCACACCTGGGATTTGTACAGTTTAACATTTATTTTCTTTTCTACTTATACTTGTTTCTATTAAACTGCAGCCTATTTTATGCAAACCTTTTCTTGGAGATAACAACAGCATTTTGACACACAGTTCTGTTGTCCAGTATGCTTGAACCCTTCCTGTCTTAAAGTCATCCTCTTCTCCTCCATAGTCCAAGTAATTAATAAAAGATATCACATCCTGGGTTTTTTATGCATAAAAATTGTGCAGTCCAATGTGGCTTTTTGCTAATAAACACTGAACTCCTCAGTACAACTTTCATTCAAGACGTATTAAAAAGAAAGTACAGGAATTAAATACAAGGCAAGAGTTGATATGTGATTAAATGTAGAAAAAGAGATATGAATATATGCAGTGAGCAAATTAAAATATAATTAGCCATGAAAGGAACATAATTTCATGTGACAAACAACAAACATCTAGAAAGTTTCTCTCATTCATCTCAATGGAGATGTTAATTTCAGATTAAGTCAAATTAAAACAAAGAAGAAACAAAGCTAGCTCTCCATCTTTGAAGCTACATGCAAATCAAAGCATGCTTGTACCTTAGCAGTGTTTTTAACTGAAACATTTGTTAAGCTTCATCTAAGAAAGGCTATATTTGATTGAACCAAGCATATACTTGTCTTGTATTCCCTCTCTAGCAGTGGCCCATCAGGGACACTTAAGGAAGTGTACAAAACCAAGGCAAACATGCAGAGATTTTTCCAAGCATACTTTCTTAGGCTCCAGCGAGTCTGAGCTTCAGTGGCTCTCTGGAACAGAATTATGAGCTTTATAGTCCTTAATGGATAATACCAGTAATTCTGTAAATTTTACTACTTTTTGAATCCCTGTAAACACAGCTTGTGTCAAGGAGTTCCATAGTGTAACTATATGAAACTGAAAAAAAATACCTCCTTTGGTTCAACCTAAACACAACATCTGCTAGTTTCATCTAATGCCCAATGTCCTTGCAGTAAAGAGCCAGTGAACAATCACTCATAATCTATTTACTTGCCACTCATGGGTTAATAAACTTATTATAGCTGCCTTCCATTTTCTTCTTCCCAGGCTGAAAACTTGCAGTCCTACTTGTTCCTTGTTTGAAGGATTTATTTAATCATCCTTTACTCATCCTATTCATTCTTCTCTTTACCTATTCAAGATGCAGGTGCAGTGCTGTGTCACTGCTTGTAACCATGATGTTCTCTAATTGATTCTATTTATTTCTAAAAATATATCATTATAAATTTGCTCTTTTTTTTTGCTGCTGCTATTTTCATAGCTCACAGTGAATACACTGTGAATAGATAATCTCACAGTGAAGTTCTTAAACAATAATTGTCAGTTTGGAGACCATTCTTGTGCACAAATTTATATTTTTTTCACCCTTTGAGAACCATTTCATATTTATTTACAGTGAACTTCACTTGTCACTTTATCACTCATTATCACTGACGTACTTCTTTGTAGTTGGCTTTCATTTCTCCTATTCTAAATAACTTATGATCAGCTGTAAATTTTCCCATACAAATTTTCCTATTCTAATGCATTTGAAATAATGCTGGTCCTATGTCTTTAACAAATTGCTTTGTAAGCTCTCTTTTAGTCTATATTATTGTGGTTTAATGCTGTATTTTTGGGCTTTATGTTTCTGTTATTCTTGGATAATGGAGTAACAGGCCTGCCTTAATTTCTTACATGCTGATTTGTTGGTGCATCTGTGTAACAAGATTTTGCCAAATCTGATTTTTAGAACAGACTAAGTGAACCTCCAAGAGATGTAGTAAAGTAGCTGAACAGAGCCATTTAATATATAATCAAATGAACTAGAATAATTCAATTGAACATTTTTGCATTTTAGAGGATCTTAATTTGTTACTGAAGTCCAAGACTAAAACCAACCAGACAGTTCAAGATGCCAATATACTGCTTTGGAAGCGGCCTAGGTGAAACATCAGTTCACTTGCTGAGATTTGCCAATGTTTTTGCAATAAACATCCTGTACAATAAATATTTAATAGAAACACCACCTGCCAGTGTGAATTGTTTGCACTCAGTTTAATAGCTTTGGAACAGTTCATAAGAATGGGTTAAATGCTAATAAACCAATAATATCTTTGCACCTGATATTTTCTTATTTGGCTAAGGTGATGCAACCTCCCTAAAACTGAGCAATTATTTCTTGAAGATCAGTTGTCAGTATCTCAGCTAACTTTTAGAACTATATTTTCATTTTTCTCTATTCAATAAATGACTGAACAGAGATATCCAATAAAGTTCTTAGTCATGTTCTTGAATTTAGACACAGTAGACACATTAGAATTCCTTGAGGCAAAAAAACCATACTTCAGTTAAAAGTGTTTGCTGACATTATTTTGTTATCAAAGAAAACCAGGCTCTATATATATTACTTTTTTTCCCAATATCATGCTGCGATTTCAGCAACATCTCCTTCAGCTGGCAGATCTTCCACATCAAGTTCTGGGATATTTTAACTAGATTGTTGTATCTGGTACATGAACTTCACTTCAGCAAGTGTAAGTCTTAAGGTTCATGTTTCCTTTCAAAATCTGTTGGAATTGCTCACACATTCTTAAATACTTGATTAAAAGTGATAAATACGCAAGCAGAACAAAAAGAACAAACTAGAAAAAAGGGCTCCAACTAGTCATTTTCTGTAAAAATTAGATTCTGACACACAACATTTCAAGACTCCATAGACATGGAAACATATGGCAACATTTTTAGAAACTTCCAGTATATTTTAATCCATCCCTTCTAAATGAATATTAATATGCATCCCTACTAAATAGAGAACCTTTAATATACAAGATCTACAAATGCAAGGCTTCTACAAATATAGCCCATATTAATAAGAGCAGTCAGGTACCTGATAATAATTACACCAAATAGCTAAGAATAGAAGCATATATAACTAATAAGTACTTTAAAGTATGTGTGTTAAATATTTTTCAAGGCAAGAGAAAATATTTTCTCCCATTGTTTTTTTCAAAAATGGATATTTGCATATGTGCTTACATTATCAGCACTTATTATTTTAATATGTCTACTCAGAACAAGAAAATTCACCATGCATGTACATCTGAGGTAAATAATGGCTTATGCTGCCTTCATGTTACTCGTTTTTAATCTAACCGATGAAAAATTTTAAGTACTATGGCAAATAAAGGCAATGCTTTAGTCCCAGGCTGCAGGGACTTTCACTGACCTCTTAACTATTCCTGTTCTAAATTGCTACTTCATTTTTAATGAGTGTTCTATAAATGGAGTAGCTGTTTGTATTCTGAATCTGCAAATGTTGCAAAAATTTCTAAAAATGGGTCAGTTTCAAAACCCTAAAAACTTTCAGTCTATTATCGTACAGTAGTATTTAAAGAACATTCTCAAGAGCTAATGTTTAATAGTAGACATGTATTTTAATGATAGATATATTAAATAACACTATCAAATAATGTTGACTTAAAAAATCAGAACTCAGTAATATTAAACCCAAAATAAAACCAATTAAATAAATAAAATAAACTAAATAAATTAAAACCAACGTCTTCAACTGAACAACAGCAAACACTGACACGCATATGCACAGATACAAATTGTTTTTACGCTTGAAAGATGACTTAAACATTAGGCACTGTTCAAGACTAAAGATACTTCACTTCTACCAGTGAAACTACTGCTTCACTTTGGTAAGATATTTAATTTCAGTTAATTCTAGCAATTTTAGCACGGTTTGTAATAAAAAAGCCACATTGTGCTTCTCATACCCTCTAAGCTGTATTAATAGTACCTACAGTGCCGCTACCCATTTCTGTCGGGTCTTTTCAAGCTGCCCAGCGGCTTGAGCGTGGCTTTTTCTGCGTTCGGCTCTGTTACTCTGGACCTCTTACAGCCCTCGGGGCATGTAAATTCTGGTCTCCTTAGCAATTGCTCGAACAAGCTCGCCCTCATCCAAGGCAACTTTAACAGTAACAAGTTGTTAATGGGGCAGTTCCCGACGGCAAAGAAGCAGGGAGGGCTTTTTGTTGCTATTATTCCAAATTTATTAAATTTGAAGGTAAGTCACAAAAAGCCAAGATCTGAGGGTGTGCAGGGGTTTAAAAGGGACGAGAGAAAGGGGCAGTCTAAGGGGAGCAACAGGGGAATAAACCAATAGAGAAACAAAACATGAACGGGGAACATCCAATGGGGAAACAAAGAGGTGGAATACATTAATATAACCAATCAACAGAACACGATAACAGAACTTTCGAGCAACTGATGAATATTAAAATAACTATGAAGGGGGACGGCGGAGGAGATGGAACCTGACTGACACTTGTGACCGGCAGGGAACTATCAATGCCTGTCTCCCCCATCCCCCTCAGATTCACTGCTCTGAGGGGAATAGTTTGACCATCCTGCTTCTTCATTAACACCCCTGCAGAAGGCAGGGGGTGCAGATTGTCCATTGTTTCCTGTGACCACAGCCACTGACTGGGTCACTGCCACACTACAACATGTACTGGAGATCACTGTGGCAAGGCCATTTACTTTCCGAAGTTTTCTAATTGATGTTGGTGCTGCTGAACACCAAAACTGAAACACTTAAATATTTAACAAAAGTGGTTTGTCATTAAGAGGTGTTCTAAGGGCTGCTGTTAGGACACTTGTCTGGGCTCTGGGAGAACAGTCAAGTACTTGATTTGTCTGATTGAGATCTAATTTCCTATCATTAGACCAGACCACTTCAAATGTAACACTGTGTTCTCTCCTCCTTACCCATCTTTTCTATCCAGTATACTTTTTCATCTCCAGTTTAATTAACACCTCCCTCAGACTTTCAGTTTTTGAGATTGGGAAACTGATAATAAATTGCAGACATAGCTGCAGAGGCATGAACGTTGTTGTTGCCATCTGTAGGCATCCATAGTTTTGAAGAATCCTGAAGGTAACTGTACCCTCATCCCATCAACAGGACAAGGCAGACTGTGAGAGACTACAAATGCACTGTTTCAAACTGCACAGAACAGTCTAAATTAGCATATGATTTGTATCACCAGTTAGTGAAGGCTAACAACTCTGCTAAACACCATCATTTAAATAAGAAAGGTTACTTTAGCAAATTTGCAAGTCTTGATCTGTGCTGCTTTGCTTTTATGTCTTCCTTTCATTCATTCAGTCTCAAAGTAGATCTCAAAATGCATAATCCAATTAAATTGCAAAAATTTCCATAATTAATTAGGAACCATTCTCCTTTATTTTCTGATACACATAAATCCCCCAACCTTAAGAAAGAGGAGTGAGATAAAATAGTACAAATCAACTTTTATAAGTGGGTAATTTCTATATGCATATCTGTGGCAATAAGTGGCATCACAGTGTCACAGAGTTGTGGAACACCGACGTGGAAGGAAAATCAAGAGGCCACTTAGTTGGCCACTCTGCCCCAAGGCACGATCAACTGTATTGAAACCATTCTTGACAGACATTTATATAACCCAATCTTATAAAATTTCCAGTGATGGAAAACCCATAGTTTCCTTAGGCAATCTACAAAAATATTGTTAAAAATTGCAGCTATTATTCAAGATAGCAAAACGTCCCTATTGACACTGGTCTGCAAGATTAATTCTTTTTAATTAATTCTAACCCACAATATGTTCCTCTTGAATTCATGCAGATAATGACTATGCATGTATATCTCCATGACTAGGCATGCAAAAGTTACGTTGGTTTTCAATTACAGAAAAAGAGAAAATCTGCGTAACTGATCACTAGTGCTCTTAAATTACTAAATCACAGAGAACTTCACAACTAACCACGGTACAAATGCATTGAGTTCTCCAATACAGTGTAGTGTATTCTAAATAAATTTATCTTACTTTCATATTATTTTGATACAGAAGGACAGACATTTTTGTGCACATGTATATAAATATACACAAACATCCCCCATGGATAGACTGTGGTTTAATACAAATTTCTAATGCAAAGTATTCCCAGGTGTCTAGGTCTGTTGAAACCAAAGGTTCTAATGATAAAGAAATTAGTACCTTCACAAATGAGAATTCTATGTTCAAGCCAAGACAGATGGCTCTTGACACCTGTCTGAATCCTGACTTGCACTGCAGGGTCAATATTACAGTTTATTCACAAGCAGAAGCTGGGAATCCCTGTTGGTTGCAATAAGGATGAAGAATTAACTCTCCCCTAACAACATAAAGCCCAGCAGAATTTTACTTGCAAAGGCAACAACTCTTTTCAGACCTTAATACACATTAACTAAGACTTCTAACTTTTTCCCCCCAACTTTGTATGTTTTTTCTCCTGTATGAGAATAATTTTACTAGACAAAATAAAATTTTCCTGGTGGTAGAGAGCAAAAGACCTTGCAGTTACAGGAAAAGGACTGCTTTAAGGTTTTAGTCCCAATATCTGGAAGAAAAAGAGTAACAAAAATAGATCAGAAACTATTTTGAAAAGTGGAAAAATGGACAATCTCTTGTTTGATTTTATACCCCCTAGAAGAAAAGTTTTGAACTTACTGAGTTAAATATTGACAACATTCTGCCAATAAGTGTGTGGGGGCTTTTTCAAACAGTTGGAACATTATAGATTTTTGCCAGTTCCCAAGCCCTGTGTTCACATTTCCAGTAAAAGCTGCTGTCTAATACAAAGCTAAATGCCCCAGGGACATTGAAGTGAACATATTTTTCTGCTGGTTTAAGCACACCAGCAGTCATTTGTAGAGTTTACATGGCTTTCTTGTCAATACCTGCTGGTCACAGTTGGTGAAGAAGCAGTTTCACTTATGATCTGCTTGCTAATTAAGCAGGGCAGCAGCATTCAGAGTGAAATTTTAAACAACCTGACACACAAAAGGAAAGAATCAGATATATTCTCAGAAGACTTCAATCCTTAAATCATTTGGATTCTGTAGTTACTGGAACTGAAAGATAACAGAAATTACCTTGTCAACGTAACATGCAACTTTTCTGCTAAACTATAACATACCATATGTAGGATGAATGCTTTAACCCTGATGTTCTACAACATAATTCTTTAAAAAAGGTAAAGTTAAAAGGATGTGAAGCTCTCCAAATACAGGCCAAAAATCTGTATTGTCTTCTGCTTCTCCTAATTTTCCTCAGTGGTTCATAATCTATCCTTTTCGGTTGATATCTTTCACCATCCACCTGTACGCTATTTCTGTAGTCCATTGCTTTACTTGCAGGAGAATTGCAAAATTGGTGCTCTTCTGCACACAAAACATCCCAGAAAGTATCAGCAAAGTTACTTCATGGATCTATTTCAAATTCTTTGCTTCCTTGGCCTTCAGAAGCCAGTTGCTTCTTTGCTGAATGATTATCATCTAACATCTCATTGCTGCCTTATATTACTCTTCCTTCTTGGTTTGGTTCATGGGTTGTCTCAGTTCATGGTTATATTACAAACTTGTAGGCAGAAGTCTTTGGCATTTGCACAGCCCCACCCAGTGGTTCCAGGCTTGAATTCCAAGACACATTGCAATACAGTAAATAAAATAACCCCTGAAATATTAGTTTTCTTGAGATCTCACTATTTTGTTATGCCCTTTGTGTGCAGGGAGGACAAATTTGGAGTGGCTGGCAACCAAATCTGACTACTAATTAATAGCAGGCTCTTTAATCCGTGTAGGTAATGAAATAGAACACACTAAAAAAAAATCAACCTTTTCTGAGAGAAGTCTTAAGATGGCAAAGGCATTAGTATGACTACCAGAGGTGACTGAAAGGCCTCTTCTCACTGAGCAAAAACTCACTCCACAAGGAACACTATCGCATCCAAGCATGTTTTTGATCATTTACAAACCATGCTCAAATTCTTTAAATTAAGTACAATACATGTTTATTTATATCTAGTTTGCAATTGCAGCTTTTCAGTTCTTGTCCATCTTTGTTTTATATTCATCGTCTCAAAAAATGGATATTTGATATGATTGAAAAAAAAAAAGTGCTTTTTGCAATTTTGGACAAGAAACACAGCAAAAAAAAAATCTTTTTAAAATATCCTGAGGACAAGAATGTAATAGAAGGTGCTTCTATGCTGTTTGTAAAGGCAATAGGCACAAGAAAGTTTAGAAAATCTAGTACTTTAAAAATCTGGAAGGTGGAGGCCTTTCTCACACTCCCTGCAATAGAGATTAGGCCTGAAAAAGGAAGCTGTTATTAGCTACTGAATTGCCTTGTCTGCTTTAGTAAGGTAATAAAGGATTCACAGCTGCTTTTGACACAACGGATCATGTTCCAAAAGGAGCATTCCTGGTGAGGAACCAGTGCAGACACAGAAGTCCCCAGTTCAGAGTGGACAGTTTCGGGTGGAGACTGTGGTGTTCCTGTCACTGCAAGCAGGGATGTCACTGTGGGTATTGCAGGGGGACATAAGTTCTGTAATAAACTTCTGGGAAAACATCTGACAGTGTTATTGCAAACCTGCTTCTGTAGAAAATGCTTTGAAAACTACACTGACTCTATTTTGAAGTCCTTTTTTTGTTTGGTTGGTTTTTTTTAAATTAGAGACAAACTAAAGATGCCCTGGATAGATAGCAGAAACAAAAAGACTTCAGAAAAAAAAAAAAAAAAAATGAGATTTCATTTTAAAGACTGGTATTCTTTCCCTGACCTTTGGTCATTTTTCTTTTAGTTTCTTAATGGCCAATGAGGTTGAGCTATTAAACTCTCTGGATATAATGCACAACAGAGCTAAATAAAGAATCAAAATTGAGGCACAGTGAAAAATAGATTAGAGAAACAAACTACCAAAATTTTTAATTAAAATAGTCCAAAGACTTAGAAATCCTTTCAATTTCAGGACGTTGTACTGAAAAGTCATTCCCTGGTTCTGATACTTTTCCTGTTTTTTCCTGTTTTGGTTTCTTGTGTTGTGGTTTGGTTTTGTTTGCTTTTTTTTAAATACCCTGTCACTTCACTAGTATCTATTTTTTGAAATGCATCTCTTGACTGAGATTTTGGCTGCACCTGTAATGAAACATTTTCTGCTGTGGAATACTTGTAAAATGCTGTCAATAATCACTAATAATCAGAAAATGTCAGAGCAGGCAGTGCTGTCAATGCATGAGTAGCCTCACATATGAATTCTGCATTGCAGAACAAAGAATAAAAAGTCTTTGAGCTTCTTTCAACATCAACTGCTACTTATTAAATATCAGAATTTTACTGAGCGTGCTTTTAGAAAACACTTAAATGAAAAAAAAAGGTCATAAGAAAGTCACCAGTACCATTTTTTTTTCTCTTGGAGACTTTTGTGCAAATGTTACGCCTGTGCAAAAATCCAGTGCTTTTTATGATGGTGCAAGAATGACACAGTATTGTCTGTGAAGCTAGTTCTGCCCTGAGTAAGAATTTTCTGGCATCAAACTCGATTAAAAAGAACAGATGGCTACAGAAACATAATTAAGAAAAAGAAAAAGAAGAAGAAACATATCAAAGCACCACTTTTTCTTTCTCTGAATTTTCCCTGAAAGAAGTAGAAAGGAAGTTAAAAAAAGTTTAGATCATCTAATCCCCATAAGATTCAATCCAAAAATTAATATACCAAGCACTTGAATTATAAAGAGCCAGATGGTCAACATGAACTTTCTTGGACACTGCTAAATGGTCACTATAGGTATTCTCAGGAAATGAACATAATTAAACTGAAAAAGTCTTTACAGGTAGTTATAAATGATCTTATTCTTATTCATAAGAATTAATTCAAATTAATTCTTATTCATAGAATTAATCAAATACAGGTTGGCTCTAAGTCTTACTTCATTCTCTATCTGCCCTGAAGACATGGCATTCCTTGTATTTGATTGAATATGGAACATTTCCAGAGCATTGAGAAAACCCAAAGAAGCCGCCCCAAAAAAAACCGCAAACAAAACAAAATCCAAAAACAGCTGTTTTGGTAAAATACAAGAAGCATTAATAATGAGCATAAAAGCAAATGTATTTTTAAAAAATACAAAACACTTCAATTTTAGTAATTCAAGAGTTGTTTTTGTGTAGCTCTCAGACAGCATTGTTTCTGGGGAGAGCTTGGGATTACATCTCCCATCTACATGCGGACTTGTTGGAAACCGACATCTTCCACTAGTGTAAGATACTGTTTATAATCAAAACAGCCCTCTAAGAGTTAAAGAGCTACAATCATAGCAACATAGGCAGATACACATGAAATTGCCATGTATTCTCACAATAAGCTGCAAAGTGCACCAGCATCATCTTCAATGCATCCTACACACCAATCTGTGTGTGCAGGTTCTTTCCTGCAGTTTAATAATGAGTTTCTTCTTATGCACACTCTGATCATGAAGATTATCCTTAGTATTCTGCAGTAAAACAGCATTTTAATTAAGTTATAAGAGTATCGATTTCATTCTAGTCTTTGATGATCTTAGAAACAATTATAAAGCAGCAAGAATTTCAGAAAACAACTGTTAGTATTATTCAATCAGAGATTAAAGTTATGAGAAAGGTAAAAGCATCAGAAGTTTCTCAGAATAGCTGAAAAACCTTTACATCTGACTTAATAAAAGTACAATACTCTACAACTCTAACAATGTGTAATATGGATAACTCCAGTAAAAATAGCTATAGCATATAATCTGTTCTGTGGCACACCTTCAGCGGTTCAAAACAACTAACAAGAGGAACAAGTGTGAATGAGGATGCTAATAATTAAAAATATTGATTCATGTTGCTTCATAATAACAAGAATCAATATTTTTAAATATTGTTGCTTTATAAATTTATTATACTCTATAATAACTGCCTTTAAAGTACTCTTGTGCCACAGTAGTATCTGTACAGTCACCATAGATGGGAGGAAACGAAGAAAAAGAAAACTTGTAGATTGGGATTGAAGAACGTGCAATTAAAGCACATGTAACCTCTGTCCTAGGCCTGCACTAAGCCATTGCAAAATACTTCAGTCTGTAGTGAAATCGATGTATTAATCAAGTTCTATGAACTATACTTTGATTTGAAAGCTGGTAAGTGAAGGTGTATATATAAATATAAATAAAAGATCACTATGTAATGTCTAAAGGGTAGCCTTCTTTATGGAAACAATAAGCACTGCTCTTTACCACTACTGATATTAAAAGATTTTAGCAGCAATCTTTCTATTCAAAATTAGGTACCTGCCTGAAGTTATATATTGTTGCCTTTCTGTAAGTACTATGTTTCAAAACAGATCACTTACTGAAGTTCAGAAAACCGATGTGCCTGTGACACTTTTAATGTAGGTCATTCTTCCAAAGAATAAAGAACAAACACCAAAATTTCAGAATATATTTACATTTCTATTTATCAGACAATGAAAAAGAGCCTAAACACATTTCATTTAGGCTGTTAAAAATGTTATTTATGGGAAGCTTATGTATTTATTTAACTGTAGAACTGGTAGGGATCACCGTCTGTCGCAATTACAGCCACAACACTTCATTCCTGACATGACTTTACTGCGTCTCTGTTAGCCCAGAGCATGTCTGTGGGACTCATGGTTATCAATCTGATAAATTTCAATGTCCTGTGTCAGTTTTAAGCACCACCAACTACTCAAGCACATAAACATCAGCAACTACCAGGTGCTCTGTAGTACTTTATGCCCGTGCCCTACACCGTCCTTCCTGATTTTCATTTTAAGAAACCCGTTTTCGGTTTCATTGCTCCGGTACCAATAATCAAATGGCAAAAGGTGTTGCCTGAGGCTGTATCCAGTGTCCCAAGAAGATAATCTGAGGAAAAGAGGGCTGAACTGAAACCAATATAAGATATTAAAAATATTTTTATAATCTAATTGAAACAGGAGGCAATATGGCAAAATTTTATGCAGTGTTAATAAGAAGGCAGATATAGCTGTAATATGAGTTTATATGTGTATTTTTCTTCAGCTTTCCTGAAAACAAATCCTAAAATTTAAAAAACCAAATGACTCTAGGAGAGACTTTAAATTTTATATTTTTAAAGTAATAGAAGAGATAGAATTAAAGCATTCTTTAGACCTAGTTGCAGGTATAATAATAATTAAGCCAGATGATAAGAGACAGGGAAATGATTTTTTCTACTCATGGATTTTTTTTTCTTTGCTGTTTTTTTGTTGTTGTTTCTAAAAATATGTTTACAAAACAAAACAAAGAAAGATATGAATAGTGCTTCTACAGCAGTGACTTTAGGGTGGAGACAATATATTTTTCTTCTCTCTTTGAAAAAAACAATTACAATAATCACATATCAACAAAAACATTTTAGAAAAGCAGAAATTTAAGTTTAGGTTAAAGACATTTCCTCCAGAAATCTACCTCTATGTATACCTACCTCTAAAACCTCATTTGCCTCTGCAGTTAATTTTCTGGTAAGCGCATCAAAACGAAGAAGCCTCAACAAAACTTCATTTCAATTACATTTAATGTCCAAGACTTTGCAAAGCTTTAAAACTGAGTAAGTGAAATGATCAACAAGGGATTTCCTAGCTCAGCTTCTCAGTACAGAAAAAAACTTACCTAACACAGTCACCATAGATCAGGAATAAGAGAACAAAAATGAAAATTCACTTTCAACTAAAAGAATGACTTTAAAATCTGAAGGCAACCTTCTATTTGAGAGAATGGTTACCACTTTCATGACTGAAAGAGAAAACTTGATGGTACCAGAAAGGCTTCTGAGCAGGATTTGTTCTTATTCAAAGATTGTTTATACATTTTTTAAAAAAACTATCACTATATCTGATCACTCCACTACAGATACAGATTCTGATGCCTCTTTAAGTGTCTAAATCCCAAAAGGTCGACCCTTCTAACCATGAGTTTCATAGCTAAAATATGATCTAGGCTACTGAAACATGTAATGACTCATTTTCAGAACTTTCAGTAAAATTGAAGGGTATTGTTATAGAGAAAATTTATCTAAGCAATTGTGAAGACAGTGTGAAGTCCATCCAGGTATCACTGAGTGCTAGATGTACACACACAGGCTGAGAAAACAGGCTGAGAGTTGGGACTGTTTAGCTGGAGGAGAATTTGGGGAGATATTATAGCACCTTCCTGTACCTAAAGGGCCTGCAAGAGAGCTAGAGAGGGACTTTTTACAAGGGCTTACAGTGATAGGACAAGGGGGAATGGCTTTAAACTGACAGAGGGTAGATTTATATTGGACATTTGGAAGAAATTCTTCACTATAATGGTGGTGAGGCAGTGGAACAGGTTGCCCAGAGAAGCTGTGGATGCCCCATCCCTAGAAGTGTTCGAGGCTGGATGGTGCTTCCAGCAGTCTGGTCTAGTGGAAGGTGTCCCTGCCCATGGCAGGGAGTAAAGTGCCTTTCAACCCAACCCATTCTATTATTACTGCATTGTCAGGGGAAGCATATAGGACAAGCATACTGAATTCTTAGGGTTTTATTATCCAAGGATAAAACCAGAACAGGGATACAATTCTTAATGGCACTAGTGGATTAACTGCCACTTTGGTAGCCACGTAATCAAGGATTAGAAGTTTAGCTCTTGAAAGAAAATTTTTGTTTCTTGTTTTCACTATTCTCAAAATAAAGTCCTCATAAACCCCTTCCATCCAGTCTATTGGAGACATATTTTCTAATGTAAAAACAGAAGCCTGACAATCTTTGCATGAAAACTTCCATGGTGGACATGAAATGATGGGAAAATCTCAGTGTGCAGTTTTCTCTCTACTGTTGATGCATTTATATTGTATTAGTGAGTTTCCCTGGGACTGCTTCACGGGTGGGGAAGTGATCTCCAAGCAGAGGAAAGCTGGTCTCAAGGAGTATTTCTTAAGCATGATTTTGCCTTAGGACAAAACTGCTAGTGACATACAACATATTTCTATATATTTTAATTAGCAAGCCAATAATATGGAATAGCTACAGAAAAAAAAATAAAGTATTCACACAGATTCTCTTTTTAGGTTTCTTAGATGGCAACAGCTAAGAACACCTCTTTGGGTGGCACAGGGATCAATTTTCAATGAAGCAATTTTGAGTCTTAAGCTCAGATGTTCTATCTACCAGTAAAGGAGGCTAAACAGCTGATCTGTGAGATAACAGAAAGATCATGTTTTAAAAAACCCAATCAAACACCAAAACCAGAAGCACAGTCTACTGAAAACTATTTTCCTTTCCAAGTTATGTGAGGGAGGAGTCAGGCAAAGATGGGGATAGAATGAACGTTCTCTTTCTCCTAAGGACATAATTTAATTAAAATGTTATTCTTTAAGTTTGCATGAAATGGGGATCCTTTGTGAAATAAATGCAGACTGTGTTCCTATCTTAGACAGTTGAACTGGTCTCTGAATCCACCACTGACTTTGGAGAGTCTAGAATCCTAATTTTAGCTTTATTAGGTGCCAAAATTTTAGGGCATGAGGAGTGATGTTTGCGTAATCACATGATGGAAACAGCTTTGTCTGACTAACTCTCTGTCTGACTAACTTCAACATTCTGAATTATGGATCAGCATTACCTAAATATGACCCTTAGCATGATCAGCTCCAAATGATCCTGGAGATGCATTAGATTGTTGCATGAGATACAACTCTTCAAATTTACTTCCCTTAATAAGCAAAGAATGCTAGTATTTCAGTATACTTATCTGCAAATAAAGGTCTTAAATACCATCTCAGAAATGTCTGGCAACCCCTCAATACACACTGTTTTTTAATAAAGTTAATAATCTGTAATTCTGAACATCTCCAGTTACAAACCATAAATCTTTAAATGCCATTACAAATTTTTAAGTTCATCATCTGGAAAATTTAGTTAGGACTTAAATTGAATGGTTATCTTAAAAAACAAACAAATGAAAAGGTTTTTTTTGTGCACCTAGCAGAATAAATTTCTACTAAACTTATTTGCTTTATAAAATCTAAGATAATTGAGACCAAAACCTTTTTTTTTTTTGTTATATAATGAATCAGAATACTTTGTGTTTTTTTTCCTATTGGAACAATAGAAACTGATTGGAGACATAACCCACAACTTTTACTAAAATGCTTAACATTACAGAAGCAAATAGACCCAGGTTTCACAGATGGCAAAAAGAACATCAAGATATTTTATTCTCATTTCAGCAGATATATGCTTCTGAATAAAAGACAATTAAGAACATATCATTAAAAACAACTATTTCTTACAAAAGTATTTTAGCTATTAGTCAGTTGGCTCCCATTAACTTGCATCTCATCTCATCTTTTCATCATCATGTAAAACTTACTTATCTACATGAGAATATTTTTATTATTTCCAAAAAATAATAAATAAACCAAGCCCAAATCCAAATACTTCCACTCCAAACCTCCCTTATAGTTAAAAACATTTTCTTATGTTCATATGCAATTCATGTGCTTCACTTTATGCCCATAATCCCTTATTCTGCCACTAGGCACCACTGAGAACAGTAGGGGTTCATCTTTGCACTCTCCAGTTAGATGTTTATAAACACTGATAAGGTCTTTCTGAGCCTTCTCTTTAAGCACCCACATCTTTTACAGAGGAGATTAGACACAGAGAACAAACTGCCTCCAATATCTTTTTGGTATCCGAAGATTCCACTGCCTGTAAAGAAAAGCCTTTTTGCTACAAGGACAGTCAGGCATGGCAACAGGTTGTCCCAGGAGGTGGTACTGGCTCTGTCCTCAGACGTTTTCCAGACCAAACTGGGAAAACCCTGAGTAACCTGGCATGACTTCAATGCTGACCTTGTTTTGAGTAGAGGGCTGGAACAAGATACCTCCTGAGGTATCTTCCAACCCGAATTTATTGTATGATTCTATAATCTATGACAGAAGTATTCATAATTCATTTTAAAGGAACAGAATAAGGTTGGAGCTAGCTCTACCACTGTTAAACCAAAACCAAAAAAATCCAAACAAAACACCCAGTATCTATGTTCTAAAAATACACACAATATGACCACATTCTTAAATAAGAAAGAGAGTCCTAAAGCAGAGGTAGGTAAGAGAAAGAGATGCTAAGTGCTAATTCTGTAACAAGTTTTACACATACAGTAAGAGACAAAATAATGCAGGAAACAACACTTTTGTTAGACTCTATTATCTTGCACATTACATATGCTGCAGATTACAGATTCTTATACTTTTAAGCAAGCCTAGATAAAAAACCTGTATTACCCACAACATAAAAAATCAACACACCATTCTGGAAGAACTAATCTCTTCCCAGTTTTCACATGACTAGGTTTGGTTTTGACAATTATAGTTCTTGTTGCTCAACAGTTCTTTAACAAGTCAGATGCAAGAAATGTGCTCAGACCTCTCCACATCCAGTACCCTGTCTGGATTCTCAGACATTTCAGTGGAAGTAGGTGCAAGTCTTTCAAAAGTGAGTTAAAGTGCACTGTGCAGATTTAATAACTGCTTCCCCAACAGACTAAAATGCTCCTGGTGCTCTAGAAAAATAAATGAGAAAATGGAAGTTCTCTAGCAATCCCTTGGGCCAATTACACAGATCAGAGATGGAATGATTCAAAGCATGATGAACCTGTCTTTTCCATTCTTAGCTTGATTATCTTAGCATGAAAAGAGTTGATTCTTGTTAAAGGTGTAATCAGCTCAACTACAGCTGACCTAGAGAGCTACATAAAATTACAGAGTTCTCCAAGTTATTTCTGATTATGAAAAGAAACAGATGATGGAACTTGGTGTCTGATGCAATCTTCCTTTTTCTAAAGTTCTGCTTTTCTTAGCACAACAAATCCCAAGCAAGCAATTGTTTTCTGTTCCTTACTATTCCCCTTCATCTACTATTCCATCCAAAAGCTCTCACAAGGCAGTGTCTGAATTCACACTTCAAGTAGTCATTTACTCAAGGCATGGGCATTTGGTTAATTTTTCACTTTTGTGCCATTTTCTCATTTATTCTAAGAATTATTTCAGCTACATGTATTGTTATTTTGCTGAGCGGCATACATTGGTTCTGATGCTTCTTAAATGAAAGACCAGCTTCAGTTAGCATTCTTATAGAGTTTAAATCATTCTGTCATCCTACCTAAGTGTGAAAAATAGTGACCCCATGCTTCTTCAGCAAATATTTAAAATATACCTTTAAATACAAACATGCTTTGCCTATTTTCCTGTCTGTCCACTTATAGAACTACTCCCATATGCTGTGATTGCAGTATCCAAGAATTGCGCTAAAAGACTGCATCCATTTCTGCTTTTTATTCTGAAGATGCAAGCAATGAAAACTATGACCACTCTTCTGTGACACTTCTGTTACATGAAATTGTTCCTTTGTTAGCTTTCCAAAGAGATAAATTTATCCTGCAGTGGGATCCTACTCTCACTGTCAACAAATTCAAACACACTATACAATAAAGGAATAGAGGTCCTTTCCAGAGTGACAAGAACTAGCTCACACAATCCTGTGCTGTGTTAATACTCTACTCTCACATTAATCTTTCTGACAAATAGAGGGGAAAGACAGGATACACACCAAGATTATATAGAAAAAACATAAAACCAAAGGTTTCAATTTAAGAATTAGAATGGCAGAGTGATATTTAGGGCATGCAGACTGTCTTCCATGAAAAAACATTCACAATGCTTGGGGGGGAAAAAAATCAAAGCAAAAAGAGAAAGAGAGAGATAAAAGTGAACTGGTTACTTTACAAAAGCAAATAGCAAGAAATTCAAGCTGAACAAATGTTATTTCTTTACAATAGCCTCAGAAATGACAGAACACAGAATTTATGTCAAATGACCACAAATGAAGTGCAGGGGAAAAGATGAGCATTTGACACAGCTAAGATCCTCCCCCCC
>VZTJ01002933.1:330855-374894 GCA_013397795.1 Orthonyx spaldingii | reverse complement strand
CCAGTTTCTAATATTAAAGAACTAAGTATGAGGAGCATGCAAGATTAACTTCACAAGGTTAATTTTGGATATCTTATATTTTATAATGCCAGAGACAGAATTTCTCCTTTGCACCATGGACATTCTCAAAATAACACAGTCAGGGCAGACAACATATATTTAAACTACCATTTGGCCAAGGTTCTGGAACTAAAACCGTGGCTTAACACTCTGTCCTTCCCCCTGACTTCTAGTGCTGGTTCAACACCAACACTACAGCATTATCACATTCCTATAGCCATGGTTTTCTCCAGGAACTGGCTATCACTACTAGAGATTGCTAATTCTAACCTGAGCTGTTAATGCATGGCTGCAGATAGATTTCAGACACCGATTATATGGATGATAAAACACTGGCTCTTCACAACAAGGCTCTACAGTTGAGCCCTTTCCACACAGCTGCTGGCCAGCTGTTGAGTATTCACAGCAGAAAGCTCAGCTTTTCCATTGACAGCCAATCTGAGTCCCATCTATAAAGTCAAGCCCAGTAGATCAACACAAACTCTCAGTTCTTGAGTTTCCTGTGCCAAATGAAGAATCCAGTGAAGGGCCAATAAGGCCGTACTTGGAAATGGAGTGCAATGTACAGTCACTTTCTGGTCTGTGAAAGATGTGAGCAGGAAAATAGATGGCATTGGGCTCTGCAAGCAAAGACAGTTCCCTTTTGCACTGGTGTCATATGGAGAAATTGGATTACCACACAATAACAAGTCCAATAAGCACAGATTATGAGTGTAAGATAGAAAGTAATTTACCACTAGATTAATCCCAGGCATTCCTCTTACCTAGACTGCATTAAAACAGAAACATCTATCTTTCCACCCTATTATTCAATGTGTTTCATATTCTTTGCTCACTCTGGAAAGAACAGTACATGAATTTTTTTATTACATTCTATTTACTCTCTACTATCCTCTCCAAAATAACAGTTTCACATGCAGCAGATTAAATCTATTTGGCAAGAAGGTACAACAGTATTTTTAACTTGTCTGCATTTTCACTGGGAGATAATGTGGATCTATGTCTTGAACACATGAAGTAACTACTCTCAAACACACACTGTACCTTACTTTGCCAGTTAGGATCTGAGGACACATTAAGATAAGAAAACTCTGGAATATTAGGCTAAATTAAATCTAAAGTATTGATCTATGTGTACAGATATTTCTTTAGAAATCTAATGGCCGTTCAATGAAATGCACTGAATGGGGAGAAGAGAGAAGTGTTATACACGTATTGAATTAATAAGATTTAAATAAAAATAATCAGTTCAGTTTAACTTTAAAAAGATTATCTAGTTATCTTGGAGGAAAACCATTTATAGCTCCTCCCATTTTACTCAGCCTTCCTAAACTCATTCTCTTGATATTAAATAAAAAGAAGCTAATGTATAAAACTTCAAAAAGCAAAAAAGTTTTCCTTACTACCTTAACAATTAGAAGGTAATATTCACTTTTCAGAGCCATTCCATATTAAATAGGAATGTATTATTAAAGCTAAGTAGTTATTTACTCAGCAGCAAAATTTAAATAAGATAGATATTAAAAGGTCAAGATAAAATTATTTCATACTTGGAATCTTATCTAACTAACTGGAAGGTAGATTTTGTATTCTGAGGAATCCTGAAGCTCCAGTAGTACAATAAATTAGTTCACTTAGGAAGTAAATTTGCTCAGATAATTTGTAGAAGGGGAAAGAAGTTTTCCCCTAGCTCTTTGTTAAAAAAAATTTCCATTAAGTTAGGTGAAACAAACTCTGCTACTTATAGAGACTTCCTGCAGCCAGCGTGCTAAATTCTGCCCTACAACTCAGATTCCTGGAACCTGTAGTTCCCTTAAAGTCAGTTGGGAGTAGGAAGACAGTAATTCTATTAATCAACATTTTCTCAGGTAATATTATGCTGAAATAGTGTGCGGACAGGTACATTCCCTCCAAAAGTTTCTTACCAACCCTATGCTGATATCTAAAATTTCTTTGTGCCTTACAGAGGTACATTTTAAAGCTCTAAGAAGAAGCTCAACTCAGTTGCACATTACAATACATTTAAACAACTGTACAGAAGGCACATTTTCATACTGAACATGTCTCATTCAATAGCTACAAACCTAAAACTTAATTCTGAGTCTTACCCAAAACTTCCTGTATAACAACTCACAGTATATGCTTTGGTTGCTCCATCTGTTTAAAAAAATAAGATTATTATAAGATTGAAAAAATAAATTTAATCTTACTATCCACATTAAAATCAACAAATGAAAAATTATAAAGCATCTGTTGTTATTAATAACTGTGCACAATTAACACATTTCATGGGACCAGGATCAACAGCACATGACTGAACAGAAAGAGAATGTGTCAAAATACTAATGCATATATAATACACCATATGCAGAGGCAACTGATAATTTTTGATTAACAATTTTTAAAACTTATTCTGTAATTTTAGCATTCTTCTTTTTCTGAGCCTTTTTAGCAAGGAATCATTTATAGAAACATGCAAAATCATCTTGATTGAAATAATGCTTGCAATTTAAGACCTATGTCAATATTTCCTTCCTCACGTAAATATATACATACACATATATAAAAATTATTATTTCCATTAAATAATAATACCCTAGGGTCACAAAAAGTAAATTAGAAACAGCGGAGTAGGCCATATTTTCTATTTATAGTATAAAGTTATATGATCACCTTGTACAGAAATAAACATGTTAAAACATGTATGGTATTATTCCACAGTTGGTTGAAGAGTTAATTGCCTTAATAGGTATATAAGATATTATCTGATTTTTTTAATGGCAATTTTATACACTGAATATTAGAGTTTTTACAGAAACAAAATAAAATGCTTTAACAGCATTTCCATCTAGTGCAAGCTGGCACAAATTTAAATATCTCCCAGCAGGCAACACAGAGCTCTGTTCGATGCTTGTGTATTTCTGTTGGCTTCCATTTGATTAAAGGAAACTGCTTCACTGTAGAAGCAAAGTAGAACAATTCCTCAGAGTATTCCAGCACCATGTTCTGTGCGTGTGACCACACAAGGATTCAAAAGAAGGATGATACAGGGCTCTTTTCAGAATACCAGTTTATCTAACTTTAAGTAATGACTATTTAGTGCAGATTTCTATTATTTCCATTTTCTAAAGCTCTATGTATAATTATGATAACAGCTCTCTTTCCAAGATAAATTTAGTTTTGAAACTTCTGTTTTCTATCACGGACACTATTTATACTTTCAGGATACAGGAGATAAAGTACAAGCATGAAAAGCCAGCCATCAACCATTTAAACAACTGTCTTCCATAATTTTGCAGAGGGGAGAGTAAAGAAAGAGTGAAAACAACACAAACATTCAGCTCTCTAACTTGCCAAAGGGGCCTAACCTCTCAGGAGTGTTTGCAGTGTACAGGCACAGATCTTACTTTAGGATCCAGAAACTTGGAGCTAAGCTAAGAATGCAGCAGAGTATGAAAATAACAAGCCCTGTGTTCTTCTTCATTCTCCAGTGCACATGTCAGAATTTTAAAAACCGTAAAAGCACAGAAAAGTCTATACATCATGAGGATATTTCATTATTTTACTGTAGGATGGGAGGGAAAATACCAAAGCCAGAACATCAGTGATACAAAGGTTACCAAAAACTACTTCACATTGAGAAGAAAATCAAAGCCATAAAAGGAAATTCCGCAAATTAAGTAAATAGATTTAAAAAGCCCACCAAAACACCATTTAACTAAACTGAACTATTTATTTACAGAATAAACTAAAGGTAGCATGTGGTGCAAAGGAGGCAGAGTCATATCTTTGTGAGACTGAAATAGCCTAATATTTAGGGATTAGGTCAAAAAGATTTCTGACTGTGGCAACCTAGGGGAAAAAAAAACCTTAAATATTTATTTTCACATAACATCTCAAGAATCTAGCACTAGAAAGTGTCAAAACTGACAAATGCAAATTATTTTCCATCTTAAACTTGACAGTATTTACCTTTATAAATGGTGCAATGGAAAACACAGTGCTGTGAGAATTAATGTGTGACAAGTCTGGAAGATGCTCAAGAATCTGGCTGTTATAAGATATAAACTTTTTTCATCCTGAGAATTATCTACATGTCCTTCATACATGACAAGGTCACAAAATAAAGTATTTGGTTACAATATCTGTGTAAGGCTTATTTTAAAGAATTAGTGTATCTAGAAACAATAAATAACAAATTCTGAAGTTCCAGTATAATTTTAATTTCTTAAAATTTTATGTTACAAACTATTGTTTGCAAGGCTTGACTGCCTTTATTTGATAAGGTCTGCTTACTGTGTAAAATGCAGTGAAGAGCTTACCTGAGTAATATGCCATTTTTGTGGCTATGGTTTTAACTAGTTAAACCATGGAAATAGATGACAGTTACTTTATTTTTAATCTTACTGTTGAAGTAAAGCTGTAAACTTTTTCCTTCCAGAAATAATCCACAAACTGACTGCTGTCAACTGATTGCTGGAGGGAAAGCCTGTCAGCCAAGGAGGGTGGAGACAAGAAAGACAAGCTCCCTCTTTCCTTGTGTGAATACCTTTCTAAAAAAAATGGAAGCTCAACCTTATATAATCTTTGTAAATTAAAGATCCATTCCGTGTGCACTTAAAAAAAATGTTCTTTATAGTATCCAATGCTTTTATTCAGGAAAAACTACATCTGACTAGACTTTGCTATCAAAGAGGCATGACATTATTCTAAAGTATTCTGAATGAAACCCGGTATCTTTGTTCCTTAAAAATGAAAGCATATCTTGTAAAAGCTGATTCTGGATTCTGAGGGATATAGTCTGCCCTTTATACACTTCAAACACATTTATACCAAAATTCAAACTCTTAGCAGATTTCTAGGTCTAAAATATATTGGCCCTATACCATTAATTGCAGAACACCTACAATACCTGATAGGGCCTATAAGGAGTTTTTACCTTGTAAACACTACATAAATGCTAAATTATGACAACGACAGAAGTAGCCCAGTTTATCTCCATCCAGAAACTAAAATGTTATCCTTGTATTTGAATTACCTTATTAATTCATGTCTAAAACCCAGCAGTTCTAGTAACTAACATTTTGCCCTTTATCAAAACAATCTATCTCCTTAATACCTTACTTCATTTTTTTTTTTTTGATATCCAGTAAGATCATATTGTAAATAAATACAATCTAGGAACATATTTTTCTGTTGTCAATTTCTGAAAAAAAAGTCTACTTTTTATAAAAAGTATCCTGAAAGTTTATAAAAAGTTAAATTCAACACGTTTTTTACCTCTTTAAAGAGTTTTTAGGATGACAAAATAGAAGACTTTATTTGCAGAGACTTAAATGACACAAAATGGTTGGTTAGCAATCTGGAGAATCATAGTAGGAAAAAATATCAAATAATTTTCTCCATTGTTCTGCAGATAATGTGTAACATTTTACTTAATAACTATATCTGCACACTTTATAACCCCAGTTGAAAAGGATTTGCTCTGCCTTTCCAAGTTAAACAGATGTACAGTGTTAACAGGAAATTTTAGACAACAACAAAAAGAAGAAAAAAGCAATTATTTTTCTGAAATTCAGATGATGAGCGTATGTATTTATATTGATTTTGGAAACAAAAGTAAAGGTTAGAGATGCACTCTTGCACAGGTGCCCATTCACGATCTTTCAATTCCCACCTGTTCACTGCGGCTCAGATGCCAGGAGTCATTCCTCTCCAAATTCTGGAGGCATCCTGGGAGGCCTTAGCATCACACAGGGAAGCAAAATTCTCACATTTTTCTGATGGAGTTCCTACAGAATGTGAATTCAGAATCAAACTACAAAGACAAGATTGCTTCTGAAAATCAGTGTCAAGGTATTAAGTTGAAAGTGCCGTTAGCTCATCACTCTCCCTAGGACACCATATCCTCATTTCAAGGAGGAGAAAAAAGAGAATCATCATTTCCAGTATTTTAAGTACTATCTTTGCAGTATTCTGTAAATGGAAAGCCATTTGATGAAAAACTTCCTTTTCATCACTCTTCTATATGCACAAACACAAATAAAATATGTCTTCTTGAGCTAAAAGCAAAAGTATCAGTCACTTGCTAAACCAACAGAGAACTCCTTCTCTTCAAGCAATATTGAATAAAATTTTCCTGCAACAAAACATCTTGATTCTAGACCAAACTTAAATAATCTGATCTTAAACACAGAGCGCTGAGTCTCACCCTAGAAATCTCAAGCTTTGCTTGCAATGAGGGTAGTTCAGTTTCTTTTCTCACTGCTGCTGGCAAAGCAGGTGAGTGTGGATAGCAAGACACAATATGGAATACAGAAACAATTTTTCTCAAAAAGGTTTTTTGCTATTCGAAGGAAGCATAAAAAAGCCCTTGCATTTTTTAACATAAGGTACACAATTGCTTCACCTGAATGAAGGGCCATTTGGCTTCACAAACTTCAGTTACAGAGCAATTAATTCACCTCAAGATACAAGAGTACACATTTCAAACTCCTCATAACTATAACAAGCCCAAAGGTTCATTCTCCCTATAAAAATGAGATGGGGAAATAAATTTAATATAAAAAAAAAACAAACGCAGTGCCTGTGTGACATACAAAATAATATCTTCTCTGTGTCAAACATATGGTATGAGTAATTCACAGTCATACACTGAAACATAGACAAAAATACTACTGTCAGTTGGTGCATGTGTGTACACACACGTGCCAGTGCTGTTAAACCAGAATAAGGAAAGATGGTGAAGAGATATGTTTATCTGTTAATTTTCCTGGCCACACAGCAGTAGTAAAATTACTACTGATGTTACTAACTATTATTATTAACAATTACATTATTACTAATGAAGCATGAAAGCCAAGTGAAATGGAAAGTGGTAGAATTGCTAGGCTCGGAGGATTGTGATCAGTACCACAAAATTCAGCTGGGAATGTTACTAATTGTGCACCCCTGTTGACACTGGGGTCATTTTCCTTAAAGACCAGAATAACAGGACTGAGGGCACCCTCTGCAAGTTGGCAGAGCATTTGAAATAGGGAGTTGTTGTGGTCCATGAAGAGGACCTCAACAGGTTGGACAAATAAAGTACTGCAGAAGAAAATATACATTTCTCACCCAGAGAGAAATAACTGTGTGCACTGGTAAAAGTCTTGGGACCAACCAGGGGGAAATAACTGGGCGTAAAAGGATGGGGGTGTTCCTGGTGGGCAAGAAGTTGAACATGAGCCAGCAAAGTGCCCATGTACCAATGAAGGTCAACACTCTCCATGTCAGGAAAAACAGTGCCAGCAGGTTGAGAGAGATGATCCTTCCCCTCAGCACCAGTGAGGTCACATTTGAAATACTGCCTCCTGTTCTGGGTTCCCCAGTACAGAAAGGACATGGACATACTGGTGTACATCCATTAAAAAGGACACAGAGAAGATATGGGTCTTGGAGCATCTGTCATATGAAGAAAGGCAGGAAGAGCTGAGTTACTTTATCCTGGAGAAGGGTCAGAGGGATCTCAATCAGTAGTTATAAATACTTGGCAGGAGGGATAATCCAATCCTTTTAAGAGCAAATATTATGGGAAAGGAAATTCAGAATCCACTCTCTCCAGATTTCAGTAAAGAATTTGATATGGTATGACCCAGCAATTATTTACCGAGTTGGAAATATAAGCATAACACACAAACAAAGTAGATATAAAGGTGACTGATTGACTAATGGTAATATATTAAATGGACTTCTTTAAAATACTTCTTCACACTCATCTTATTACATGTCTGTGAGCATGGTGAAAAGGAGAGGTGTTTTGACAAAAACTGGTTACAGGAAGCCCTCTTGATTCAGGAGAGGTTCTTGCTAACTTACAAAAGAAATTGGAGGAGCATTTGCACAGGCATACTAGAAACAGCAAAACCTTTAGCAACTCTTCAAAGCCACACGATTACAAATAGCAGAATTTCTGTGATTATTTCTGTGATGGTCTCTTCTCATTTGAGAGCAACACAAAAAGAAAAATCACACACCCATGTTTACTACTGAAAGATTAAACCAACCTGGCAAATCTGTAAAACAAACTTGATATTCATCAGTGTCTGACAAAGAATTTTCAAAAGACCAGGTGGAGCATTAGCATTCTTATTCAAGACTTTGAGCAAACACTTCAGGTACAAGGTTCAGAATTCAGGAGAATCAAGTTACTAACCTCTGCATCTTCCTATTTATTCTGTTTTGCCAGACAGACTAAAAGGTGCTTGCTCTGCTTGTTTGATCCTAGTACATAAAAGCTGAGAAAGACATATGATCGATGTTTATAATTTATTGAGGGCTACACACCAAGGAAGGAGTTGGTTTCAAATAATATTGAGAGATTAAAAATTAGGAACCAAAGAATATGTTTAGGCTGAAAGTTTAAAGAAAGCTCTAAGCATTAGGAGAAAGGTTTTGAAACACCCTTCCAGAAAGAGCAGCAGAGCAATGTACTTAAAGGTAGACTGTGATGACTTTATGACTGGAATTAGCTAAAACTGTTGTCTAACTCAAAGGTCTTTTCTTCAGCCCTGAATTACTACAGTGATCAACTATCCCCTGTTCTGTTCCCCTTCTTCCCAGACTTCTGTTCCCTCTATTCCCACTGAAGTTCAACTAGGGCTATGAGAGGACTTAACACAATTTTTGATCTTTAAGAGAAAACAATCTTAAGACTTAAACTCCTACCCCTCTAATTTAAATGGTTTTATGGAATATGGCATCAAAGCAGATGACTAGAAGCTCTCCTTGAGATCAAAAGATTTAATCAGCAGCTAAACAGAGCAGTGCACTGCAAACATACTGAAATGATACTGCCTCTTCGGGTCTTCATTAAATATTTGTCCTCCTTGCCAGTTTAATGGATTCCTGCTTACTATATAAACAGTCAAGGTAGGAACCTGGTTCTACCCAAAGCATATACACCTCAAACCCTGTCACTATCCATAATCTTGTAATTCAACCTATCTGTTAGGACGTACAACTATCCCCACCCATCATAACATGGTACTTTTATGTTAATCATTTAGCAACCCATTCAGAAGTTTTCCATGGCAGTGTGTAAAGCAAAAACAGCTACAGAAAACCGAGAGGGCACATTCACATGACTACAGCTACTGGCCAGTTGTCATGTAGTTATTTGTGTAGCAGTAAGTGAACACTGAGCAATGTGGCAGACAACTCGCTCTTCTCCATTCAGCTCCTTTCAAAGCTATGTCCATCAATAAACGAGCAGCACTGTGGTTTCCTGACCCAAAAAGCATGCTCAACCTGTTGCAAATGTTGAAAAGGTAGGTGGGTCTGTCTTTCACTGATGACACCAAGCCCACAATTCCTTGTATCAAACACAAGTCATTACTATAAGGCCAATAAGGTCTGGTGAGTGTAAACACATTTCCTCACCTCCCTCTGGCTGACAAATTATTTTTTCATTTTATTTTAGAAAGAAGCAATTGCTTTTCCAATATAAGTTGATCACTTGACAGTCAATCAAAAATTTACCCTGGACTGAAATTTACGCAGTGACATATATTGTTCAAACCCCAAATCAGAAGTTTCATGTTTCACTTGTGCCTTACAAAACCAAAGCACTGACCAGAACAATGCCAGTTACACAGAAAAAAAGTATTTCTATTGTAGTGGTATCTCAGAACAATAAATATTCACCAGTTAATAAACTTGGGCCACTTTGTGGACTGGTGTCTATGACAGCATTTCCAGTTAGAGACAGAAGATTTGGAAAACAGAACAAATTGTTCTCCTGTTCCAATTTCAGAGATGAACTCCACTTTTGTTGACTGTCATTTGACCTCTACCATCTCTTATTCTGTGACGAACCAAATTCTCAACAACTTGTTTAATTGGTTGGTTATAGACTAGACCAAGACTTCCACCTTAAATGCCATAAAAGTGCTGTATATGTGAGTATGATTTAGTTTAACAATGACCTGCAGTCTTGGATTTGACAGAAAGACTTGATTTCAAAATGTTTTTCCCCACCTGACTAGTCTCCTAATAAATTTTTGTCTTTTTATTTCTGGCTTGTGCTTATTTTTGTCTGCCTTATTTTGTTGCTGTAGAACAGTGATATGAAAAATACTACATACAGGCTTGCTTTCAAAGTAAGCATATTGAGTGGTTAGCCTGGCTCATATGTTCTTGCTTACCTCACAGATTCCTGTGTTATTATTAGTTTCTTCTACTAGCGTAGCAGTCTTTTGCCACACACATACACACACATCTACAATAAGCTCACAACTTATGAAACTTGCAAATCACACATGCTGTCAAAGCACACAAACTCCTTAATTCCTTCATTCTGATGCAATGTAGAGGATTCATCTATAACATATAACATCTTTTAAATCAAAAAGCAATATTCTCATGTAAGTGGACCAAAAGAACTTAATAATATTTGCCATTTACAGTATTGTCAAAAATACATTAGGCTACTAAAGCAATTAATCCTAATCTAAATTAGTTCAATTGGAAATGACAAAACCTCAGCCTAGTTTTTCCAGCAACAAAACTAGTGAAATATATGAAAATTCACTGATGTCAAAAAACTAAAGTATGAATAATTTCTACAATATGAAACCATTATCTCATCAGACTAAAGCTGTCATTTTGCATTTTATGAAGAAATACCTGGCACAGGAACAACACAAACATCTTACTGAACAGTAGGTCTCCCCAGTTCAGCTCATTCAGCAGGCAGGTGTCAAGAACTATTACAATATTGCCTTAGAGTGAGTAAGTTAAATTCTTGGAAGAAGCTGATGACCTTTTTTAAAGCTTTTTTCCAATGGGTGTAAATTATCAAAGCAGACATCACACAGATTTTAGTTGCTGTAGTTGAGGAAGTCAACATTTTCGATGGAAGTTGTGTTATCCCTTGTTCAAGTTTTCACCATCCTGAATCTCAGAAAATATGGGTTTGTGCACATTAAAAGCAGAAGGTTAAACAACCTGGTTATTCTCAGTCTTTCCATGTGTGGCAAAAATAAGAGGACGTATGTGGTTCTAAAGCACCATCCTTACACTCAACCATCTCCAACTCTGCAAGAGATTTCAGGCTATAATGTGTAAATTATTATTACATGCTCTAATAGTACTTTCTATTTAATCAGGAGAGAAGAAAAAATCCCCTCTAGAATTACAATAAATAACTACAGCTTTGTTTTAAATGAAATGATGCAGTTTATATCTGACCTGAGTTTCAGTCTTTTCCTAGTGGGAAATACAAATTCAGCATTTGGATACATAATCCTACAGCTCTCAGAAGAAGCCGGCTCCACCGCGAACACTTTGCATGATTTATAGCTCTCCTCCAGATTCAAATGACGTCTCGGCGGAGCAGGTGCAAGGGGGTATTTTTTCTTCCTTCAGACATCATTCCCTCGTATGTAAATTAATTAGCAAGTCTTCCTCACTTTCGCGTAAGCGGAGAAGATGAAGCTAATGGAATATCAGCATTTAGTTTCTCACGAGGAGCGGGTGACCCGGCGAAGGGAGGGAAGGAGGGAGGTAGGGAGGGAGGGAGAGAGGCAGGGAGGGGGGCTCGCTGTTGTTACTGCTGGAGCCACAGTGATTTTGACAGCGTCAGCGGCAATAAAGTGAGCCTGGCTCCCGCGCACTTATGCCAAGAGAGAGATTTTTAAACCACGGGCAGGATTTGAGGGAACCTCGGGGACGCGAAGCGAGCACACCCCGCGCTGCTCCCGCGGCACCGCGAGCATTCCTCTCCCCGCTGCCGGCAAGTTGGAGCTGCCCTGCCCGCGCCACCGTGCCCCCTCCGCGCCCCGCCTGCCCTGCCCCTTCCCTGGCTGCCGGGGGAACGGGGAGCGCGTCCCGACTCCCATTACCTCCTCCGGAGCCATGGAGAGCGCCGCGGCCGCGGCTGGATGGGCGCGGAGCGGGGCGGAGGGGCCGGCACTCCCCGCGCTCCCTCAGCCGCCGCGCCGACAGCCACTGGCACAGCCCGCTCCACATAAATGCATTAACAGCAGCCACATCATGATTAATTCATCAGCCCCAGTGACCAGGGGAGGAGGCAGGCGCGGGGGCTGGGGGGAGGCAGGGCGCACGGGACGGTCCCTTCAGCCGGAGTTCGCCCCCGGCGCAGGGCTCCGCCAGCGCGGAGCGAGCGAGGGAGCGATGGAGCGAGGGAGGGGTGGACGCTGCGCCAGCGCCCGGCTCGCCGCGGGTGCCCGCGCGCTGCCCGGTCTGAGGGAGGGCGGCGGTCTCCCTGGCCAGGTCAGCGGACGGCACCCCTGCTCCGGCCGGCGGGACCGCGCTGGAAGCCGGGCGGGGAAGAGGGAGGTCACGGCGGGAAGTTGGGAAGGCTCCGCGCCGCGAAGCGGGCTGCAGTCACCGCGCAGCTGGACGCGGGAGCATCCTCAGCTCCACGGAAACGGGTCGCGGGCCGGAGCTGCAGTCCCTCCTGGCTGCCAGCGGCCCGCCGGGTGCCTTGGCTGGGGAGCAGGGCCCCGGAGCCCCGAGCTGCCGGCACGCAGGGGCCAGCCGGGCAGTACAAGCATCCTGGGCATCCCAGTGGCCGTGATCACAGTAGCAGGACTAAGCTCATTTGCACAAACATGTCCAAAACCCCTCCTCAGCCTTGATGAAAACAACTGTTCGGCCACACGCCAGTTGCTGGAGCCAGGTTTTTCTGTGCAACTCATCACTCGTGTCCACGTGAGCTTGTCTTGGTCTGCTGAGGCAGCAACGCTGGCTCCTTCCCCAGTCCTCCGGCACAGGGCTTTGCTACCCTCTCTTCTGAGGGCAGTGCCGATTTTTACAAACACCATTTGTTAAACTAGCAGTACACTGGACTTTGAGTTTCTTCACAGAAGGGGCAAAAGACCACTGTGACTAAGGGTTTCAGAACAGCTGCTAAATGCGGGAACAGGGGTTGCACTTCTCCGCCTTCATTTACCACTCCAAATACAGATAGAAGTCCTCAAAGTCCACCAACCCCCACCAATACTTGGTACGAGATGTACTTCACAATGCCAAGCAAGAAGCCACCTTACCTTCTTAATCAGGTAGTTCCCTAGTCAGGTGATGAAATTTGTGTAGAACAGATGATTTATCACCTACTTATACTGCCTCACTTCATTTATAAACCAGGTTTGCCTACCTGATAGCATTGTATGCTCCAAGGGACTGTATTTGAATGGGATATTATCAAGGTTTAACAATTCCTTATTGATCATGTGCAGGAGCAAAAATCACCTCATGTGGATTTTAGATTAGTAAAGAATTTTCATCCTGACACAGCTATATATAGAGATTTCCAAGTATCAGAGTTCATAAGCCTTACATAGAGAGACCCCCAAATTGTCACAAGCCCTAAGACAGGTAATCATAGGCATAGAGGTTTAAAGCTGTGTAAGGAGGAAGAAGAAAATAAATGAAAAAGTAGAGCAGCTTTGTGGGAAAAATAATTTACATGACACGTGTTAATTTTCCTTTTGCATTATGCTGTAGATTTGTGTTACTCATACACAAAAGAGTAATTAACTCCACAGTTAAGGCTGTGTTGTGCTTTGCACTTATAGTGGGACTAAAAATCTCTAGGTTCAACGCTTGAATGTTGCATTTAGACTACACAGCACAATAGCACATAAGAATTACAGTTACATTTTCTTTTAAAAAATATTTACTTGCCTTCTACAGAAAAAAGTCTTAATTGTCCCCTTTTTCCAAATTTTCCCATCTTTATCACACCTGTGAATTCTGAAGGTTCCCATGCATATGAGGAGCCATTTTTACTGTAGGAAAAGAACACAAGTAAAACCGATTTTGAACTTTTAAAATTAAGCTTGTGAAGCCATTATTTGTCATAGCTCAAATAAATTTGACAGAGATTTTTCTGTCAAAAAAGTGAAAGCATTTTCTGATTTTGTTTTTAAAAGTGTTTGCACCGAATTAATATTCTGATGAAGCAAAATTTTTATTCTGGTATCTGTTTTTCAAGTAGATTTAATTTTCTTCATTGTTTTCTCTTTATTTCTGGCTATATCCACCATATTACTTCTTTGCACTTAGTACTGGTGTTCCAACATAATTACATAATAGATTGAATTGTTCTACCTACTTTTTCGGGGGGAAAAAGGGATTTTATCAGCATCAAAAGTTTCCCTGCAAAAACTGATGTACTCATCTGAAAAAGTAAAAAAGTAGAACTTGACTAAAACCTCTGAATCATCAATCCAAAACTCTGTTTTTTAGCAGACACAAACTAACACCTTCTGTAATCCAGTGCTTCATCTTAAAAACAGTTCATTTCACTCTTCCTAGTGAAAGCAGTGCCTGAACACCTCTCCTCTGATTAGAAATTGTCCTATTTGTTTCTCTCCTCAAAGCATTCTAAGTATTATTCTCTTCACCTATTGATATATTTATATACAACACTCACATTTTCTTCAATTGAAACAGATCCTCTTTCAATCTCTTTCCATAAATCATGTTCTGGATTTCCCTGATGATGTCTATGACCTATTACAGTTTGTATTAGTCATTTTTAAGCACTGATGGACAGAATTTTGTAAATGGCATTCCAGTAAACTCTTACTAGTAATGCCCACAATGGTCTCTTCATACCATTTAAATACTGATAAAGGTGGGATTTGCCTCACTTTCTTTCATGACTTTCCTATGTAGATAGCTTTTGGGTTTTTTTTGTTTCTCCTGTGCTCAATACCAACGTCTTTCTCATGCTGTACAACTTTTGACTCACAAATTACCAGATTATACTGAAAGTTTTTATTGGGCTGGGGTACATAATCTTGAATTTTGTTACTCTAAAGTACAACACTTTTTCTTGGCTCCAGAATTTTGTGTGCTATTGACAAGTTGCGAATCAACAGCAAATTATGCATTTTCTTTTCTTCTAAGATTATTAATGAATTTATTGAGGTATACAGAAATAATAAGAATTGATTCTTAACAAACGTAGCAAATTCTATTTATTCATTGATCTCTTTTCAGCATAAACTCTCTTCCTTTGCAGGTCCTTATCCACTTCACAGTTTTTATACAGGCTTTCTTGTCTTCCATTTCAACAGGTGGCCATAGACAGACCCCTGCTTCCAGGTTACTAGCCTTAAACTCTGGAGAAAGTGAAGGTGTTCAATGAGATGGTGTATGAGGTGTCAACTGTTACAGAGATTGGGATAAAGATGTAGTATAATTAAAAATATAAAGGAGAAAACCAGTTACGACTAGCCTGGTGAAAGTCCAGTCTATTGGCTGTGCTACATTTCCTAGTTAAAAATGACCTAGTACTACAATCCAAAGAAAAATCACCATGGCTAGAGAGGGGGGAGAGTGGACCTACTTTCTATGCTTCTCACTCGTTTCTTCTATTTTTGGAAATTCTCCAGGTTCCTTATTACAGAACTCAATTGCCTGGGCAATTTTATTCATGTGTCACCTCGGTGACAGTTGTAGAACTATGTAACTATCAAAGATGCAAAACTTCAAAGCCTGGATTTCTTATATTATTGTTATTTATTGAAGTACAGCTTTATGTTTCTACAAAATGATTAATATCCTTGCTGCTACCTTACTGGTATGAGAAGATGGATGCATAGTTCCACTACTGCAACATCTGCAGTTATACGGACACAGATTCATTGGAAATATTTCAAGTAATATTTTTTTAATATTGTGAATCAAGTTTCAGTGCTGCCACATCTAGACATTTGGTCTTGGTGTATCTCTGTCTAAGACTTCGGATGAAATCTCAATCACACCAAAATCAAAGAAATTCTGCTAGTTAATTCATCATAGCTAGGATTGCATTCACTGAATTTTCTCTGAGGGGTCACTACCTTTGACATGAAATCCCTAATTACAGTAGTGTATATAAAATATAAACATACAGGTGTCCAGGTTCATTTCTAGAAAATAAATTATATTTAAGGAAGAATACTGTATGATAGAATCAATCCTGATTTAGTAAAACTAAAAGCAAATGATAACAGTACATCTATATGAAATATCCCTGGCCTGAAGGCCATACGACATTTTCTTGATTCAAGGTTTAATATTCAAAGCTTGGGCACAGTTATTCATCTGCTAAGGTTCATGAAGTTGGTCTGATTTATAACTAATTCTGGCCACTACATGGAAACTGTGGTTTCAGATGAATTATGATTATTTTCTTTTCAGTCTAAGGCATAAAGAGTGTCTTTTGCCTTGATTTTAAATTAATTTTCAGTGAATTATCTGACAAATAAGGGGGCAGATCTACCTTTTGGTACTCAAGGCACTAGTGTTCATTAAGAGTGAGTTTGACTCAACTTTTCTTCTCAGATTTATAAAAGTCAGATTATTAGACAAATGTGCATTTCAATGCGTATAAAACTTATAGGAATTTTGTCATATAAAAGTTCAGGGCTTGACATAGCTAACTTCTGGTATTCAATACAGTAACAACCTCTGAAATATTCCAGAGAAGTGCATCTTCTCTTATGTTTATCTGGTCATTGAGTATTGTAATTTCTGACATCTTAATTTGCATTAAATGACTTTTTCTTACTGAAGCCAGAAAGACTGTTAGAAATTCTTATTAACAGTAAAGGAATATACACAAATTAGTGATAGGGCATCAGTGATGTTGAAAGATGACAGATTTATTTTCCAAAAGGGGGCAATTGTGTAATTCCTGAAGGGTTACTGAGGCATTCCAAATGAGCGCAGATATTTTTTGAAGCTGAAATCCTTTTCTATATATACTATTTCTGATTTTTAAAATTGCCTTTGGTTTTAAATACCCTCACTCATACGTCAAATGTGTTACCCTAAATTGTGTCACCAGAGGAAGCGAACTGAAGAGAGAGAGAAAATAGGAAGGGTGACTGAAAAATCACAGCAAGAAATAACATGATCCAAAAAACCACATTACTCCAAATTGCTAGTCCAGCTGAGTTGTACCTTCTGCAGACTCAGAGCAGACTGTAAGTCAAGTCCAATTGCTTTTGTAGTTCTCTCACCCTGAAAACAGTGCAAAATGGTCTATAGAAAGGTAGGGCAAGTTGCAGACAAGGCTGGTGCCTACGGTATAAAATCTCTCAGCACCCTTCTGAAGCTGTGCAATTTGCTAAAGAGTAAAGGATGTTGCAGGCTTGCCCTTCAGAACCTCAGTGCATTTCCTGCTTCTGGAGGAACAGGCATGAGATCACTGGAAGGAAAACTCACTACATCACAACACTGAACCAAGTCCTGATGTTTCAGCTGAAATGTGGTTTATAATGCTGTGAAAATATGGGTCAGGTAAACCTCATTGCAGCTCTTGGGTATAGTTGTCCCTCTTCATTTAAGACAGATGTAAGAAGTCATTATGTTCCTTTGCTGAAACAAGTAACTGAAATGACTTTAGTCTCTAAACCCCAAACACAATTACACATGTCTGTACAAAACAAAAGCCTGAAAACCCAGGTCAGAATGTGAATGAAGTGGGTGGAGTGGTTTTGCTGTTTTTTAAGAAGGATACAAATAAAAGTGACACAATGTATGCAGGCTATGAATGTAGGACATGCATAAACATAGAGAAAGAGGAAATATGTAGAAGTTCATGTCAAATTACTGCCAAAGAACAGGTACCAAGGAGTAAACCTAGATAGATTTTGGGCTGCTGGCACAAACTGACATGGATTGAATCTCTGATAAACAAACAGCTTATTCAGTATGTACAATTTCTGCTATGCTCAAGGAGACAAGAATTTTAAAGGTTGCTTCTCAGAAATAGGACTGCACTGTTAAAAGATCAATCTCTATTCACTGCTGTCCCTTCTAATGGGAATAATCTACAAACCTCCGAATTTTGACCAGCCATTGGGCACAGTAACAAAGCTGTGCGACAGTGATAAATCTCAGATGTAAATATACCTGTTGTTATTAAAGGTATAAATCTCAGCTAGAAATATACATATCATTCATTATTAATTGATTTACGGAATTCCCACCCCATGTTTTCAGAGGTGTGCATTCCCTTAAGTTGTTCCTAAAGAATCATTTGCCCCTTGGGAGCTGTATCCAGCTATCTTTCAAATACCCCAAGGACCAGCTAAATCAAAAAGACATTCCTATACAGGAGATAAAGGTTTTAGTTCTCAACTTTTAGATGAAGATTTAAGTGTCCATAACCTCCCTCTGTAACCTTCCCAACACACCTACATCCCTTCTCCAGCAAGTCTAGGAAAAAATTACAGAGAGTGTAGGCAGGTATGTTCTGACTTTGCACCCAGGTGCCTTGAAAGAAGCTTAGAAAAGGAGAGAGTTTTTGGGGTAGTGGGCTGAAAGTGGCTTGGAGTAAGTAGTGAAGAAATACTCCAGTGCCTTGTTCAGGGAAATAGGATTTTGTAGTTTCTTGTAAACAAACAGAAGCATCTCAAAGAAACAATCACACAAGAGGACCTAGCTTTACAAAAGGCATCGCGCTTTGACCCACTGTTAAACTCATCAAAGCATAAGCACATTCCTGACTTATACAGACCAGGAAACAGTTATTTCAAATTACCTTTCCCAAAGGAAACTCTAAGAGTAATCCAGATAGTGCAAATAATTAATTTGTTGAGTGAACACATACCTGCTGACTTTATTATTAATCAGTGGGTTTTTTTCTATACCTGTAAATAAATGAAGAAACTTGCCTGGAAGATGCAACACACTCATGAATGAAGCAAAAGTACTTAAAATGCCCACCTCTGAGCTTTCTAAATCTCACAGTATCAGTCAGGACCCTCAAAATCCCTAAGGTTAACACGCAAACATGGAATGCATTTTTTCCACTTTGCTAAATAAATGCACAGCACAGTGTAAAATGGTCACATAAGGACAGTTTAAAATAAACACACACACATATCATATGCAACAGCAAAAAGAGACATCTTGCAGAAGACAACAGTGATTGCTGAGGTGCTCAACACACAAAAATGGAATACTTCACATTCTGGAACTGATCAAAGGTCCAGCGCTCTGTCTCTGGTGTGCAGTTCATCTACTTTCCTATCCTTGACCAGATGGTTAAAGACTGTAAATGAGTGTGTGTACAAAGTGGTCCTTTCAGAACACCCTCCTACCTTCTGGCAGTATTAAGGTATTAAAAGTATTATTTTCTGAAACGGATTTTCTGCACAGACCTGCCATGTTTCATAGCCACCGATGGATTCAATGAAGCAAGAACAATACAAGCAATGATTTACCCTTTCTGAAGAGAAACCATTGCAACTACTGAATCTTCTGCACCACCTGCAGCACCCTGGGCTTTCCTCAGTGGTCTCCTATCTCATTACTCACCAAGTTCAACCTGCTTAGCTCATGAGATGTGACAAAATCACAGCCTGATGTGGAGCAGCTGGGATTTAACTTTCATTTAGAAAACTTAATTGGGAGATTTTTTTCTTTCTTTCTTTCCATTTTTTCCACCTCTTCCCTCTTAAAATCACAAACACCCTACATATGCACACACAAACACACAAAACAAAGAGTAAAAGCAAACCACAACCGTCAGTGAAATTACTTGCTATAGAAATAGCAGTGCTGGTATTAGCACTTCAAAGAGAAAAGCTATTTTAAAATTTAACTGCCTGGCAGATGCACCAGATATAGGACAGGAACCAAAGAAAGGTAAGGAGGGAGGGAGAGTAGGAAGAGGAGAAAATAAGTGGGGAAGGGTAGGAAAACAGATGAATGGTACATTAAATAAAGGTAAAAATAGCCAAACTGTATACTGGCCATGAAATATTGTCAATGTGGAATCCAGTAGCAAAATTCCAATTGACTTCAGGGAAATCTATTTTTCACTCTATATCAATAGTTTTACTCTCATATATTACAATGTGTCAACACAATTCCTCAATGTATTTATTTCCTTTTAGCTCATTCTTGCCAATAATTTATTCTACAGTAATTCTACAAATGTTGTAAAGGCAAAAAGAAAACTAACCCTCACTACTGAGTTTTCAGTACTAGATTGGAAAATTGGGATAGAAACCCTTTAGTTCTTATGGCACAAATTGCTATTCACACAGATGGTATTATACAAACCATAAATAGCTATTCACCATACATTAAACTCCTGTACTTTGAAGCAACAGCTACAAAGTTTCATCCCCCTCATTCCTGGGATTTGTTATCATCTACTACAATGCTGAACTCCAGAGGCAATAATGATTTCAAAGGGGGGGATTTAAAACCATTTGTTTAGTCTGTAATGCAAGATATATGGGACGGTTAGTCAGTCTACATTGATGCATAACTAATTATTCTTCAGCTGAAAAAATATTAATGGAAAAGTGTTTTAGATACACTCCGTCTGATTGCTGTGGTAGCACTGAATAACCTGAGCTGGCTCATTAAATCCATCCATGGTAGAATTTTTTCTGTTTCAATTCTTTGGCAATAGTAGTAATAATATCATAGATAAGCCATTAGTCTATTACAAGTCTCTAATTTGCTCTTAGATATGTTCTGAACAGAGTTCAGGTAGCACAGTTAAAAAGTTACTATCCCTGCCACTGTTGTTTCAGGAGATTTTTCTGATAAAAGGCATTACAGCAAATATGAAGAAATATACTCACATCAAAATAATTTACAGGACAACCTTTGCCTTGATGTCAGCAGTCCATTGTGTAAGCATTTACATAACACCATTTCACAGGAAGCTTTGAAGCAAAAGAGATGGATCCTTTCTCAGGGCTCCTAAAACAACTGAGGCAGATGCAAACACTTTTACAATGGGCAATCAGACTCCATGAATCAATGTAAAGTTTTCTTGGCATACGGGATCAGAAACAAGCTCGTAACTCCAAACATATGACCTTGTGGAGAAGCTCTGAATACAGGGAATAGCAAAGGTTAACCCATAAACTTATGGGATGGGTAGTTGAAGGACGGTACTTTGCACTTTGCAAGGACTGCAAAAAGATGATGGGCACTATTCCAGGTTAGGGTTTTTTGCAAATTATTTTGTCTCTTTTTGATAGACAGAAAAATGAGAACATAGTAGTCTGTTAAGAAATAAGAAATTCCTTACTGATTTAGTTTGTTTTTCTGAAAGTTGCTTTAAACTCAGCTTTCTTCCTGCAGGTGAACAAAAAATGTTAGATAGGGATTTTATTTATCCAAACATTATGGAACAGTTATTGTCTTCTTATCAAGATGAAAACTGTCTATAGCTTAAGACAGTAAAAGATGCAGAAGAAACTAATACAAAGAACTGAGTAATCTACAGTTTTCAAGTGTCTAGTCTTACCAATCAGCCATATGAAGCAGCAACTGAGAGATGATTACATTAAGAATAATCATAGAATCGTACCTTTATCTTATGCACTCTGTCTTTTATGTGTTTTCTCTTACATACCTCTCTATATTTGTAAAGTTCAGATCATTCAAAGTTCATTTATCCATATGGCTGGGTTAACAGTTATTTAATTAAATTTTTAAAAATCAGTGGTTTTGCTTCATGGCCTCAAATGTTGAATTCCTTGGCTGAAAAAAAGCCTTTCTAGCAGATAAGTTTCAGTGAAAAAACATTTAAAATTAAATACTCATGGTAAAAATAAAGAAATTTCTCTAAAATGTCAATTATTTAATGTATAAAATCATTTGGCCTTCATTTTCACATATATAGCTGTAATCATTCTGGATTAAATAAATCTGAATGAATGTAGAAGGTTCTAAACATAAAATTATGAAAAGGTACTCCTAAGTGAGGTACTTACACTTTGTTCAGCTCTCAAACTACTTTATAGGCTTAGTCCATTTTATGGTAGCCCAGAGACTGAATCTGCCACACTTCCTTAAATACACTGCAGATTTGAGAATTAGGAGTTCCCAACTGTTGACGTGCTGCTTTCCCATTGAAAACATTTTCACTTGTTTACACATGTATCACTTCTCTGTCTACATCTGTAGAAGTCAACTGAGACTTTGTCATTGAAACCATTGGACAGTGGAGGTGAACGAGGAAATACACACATTTTATATTGAGGAATTGACAGTAATTTAACAAAGTGTGGCCCTTGACTTCCGTTAGGTTTTGATATTTGGTCTCTTTGCAATAGTTTTTACATAGTTTTCTACACTTCAGTTAGACTTTTTCTTGGTAGGTACATACAGTAATTGTATCATTTTAACATTTCAGAGCACTATGGAATGTTTTAAGTAAATAGAATCCACCTCTCTTGAATTCTAAACCACCAAAGAATTTTACTCAGTGATGATATGTTCTTTAAAAGAACATGTTAACCTTAAAAGAACAATTTATCATGCTTATCAAAGAAAAACACATTACCTGAATCAAAAAAATCATTATTTGTACATATATTGAACATATCTGTATCATTCTGATGTTAATTACATGGTTTTTTGTTGATTCTACTTTCAAATAGTAAACATAATCCTCTGCAGAGCAAGCTGGCCTTCAGTTTGGGATACATAACTCATGTCACAGTCAATTCTTTCACAGCTGTGCCTGCAACAGTGGAGACCTGCTTAATTAGACCCCCCTCCAAAAGCCACAAAGAATAATTGCATTCCCAGGTTTTTAGGTACCACATAGTGTTCTGAACACAAAACTAAAGGCATAGGAGCAAATAAACCCTCCACTAATAAGACATAATATTTTGTAGGCAAAAGCTACCATGCAGGTTAAAACAGAAAATAATGTCTCTGTTTGCCTCAGAATTTTTTTGCAGACAGACTTAATTAACTGCTTATTAACTCTAGAGGTAGAGATAACTACAAAGACTTAAACACGTCTTCAATTTTGACATGTCCAACATATGCAAAACTGAGGCCTTATTTTTCAGAGTGATTTGTGCTTCAAAACCCAGCTGATGTTGATGTGGTAACTGTAGGTACTCATCCCCTAGAAAGAATATTGTTATACTAAACATAAATATATAATAAATACATTAACTAAGTATAAGAATAATATTAATACACTAAGGTATTTTAACTATATTAGCACACTTAAAATCCATAAACGTGAGTTGTAAAGTTTTAATTTTATTTTGCTTTTTTGTGTTTCTTTTTTTTCTCTGGGTGCTTGAGAGTTTTGGATATGCAAGGTTGTCCTACATATCCAGAGGACCCTATGTGAAAATTCTCCAACAAAAGAAGTAGATATCTTCTGATTGAAACTAACTAAAGGACTGAATCCAGGCCTACTGAATGACACACTAAATCAGATGATATTAACAGAGGGTATATTAACACCATGTTTTACCAACAGACACAGTGTCAGTCTCCTGTGTTTTGAGCCAAATAAAGGAAAGGATCTTCCAAACAGGAGCCGTGGACTGCTGTGATGCAGGGTGTTGGAGCTGTGCTTAGTGTTGTACTATTGAAGCTCGAGCTGCTGGATGGCTCATGTTTGGCTCATGTGGCTTCAGACAAAGCGCAGGCAAAAATCATGTTTGCCTTTAAACCTTATTTTTCTTTTTTTCTTCTTCTTCTTTTTTTTTTTTTAATTATTATGTACCTTAGTTTTCTGTCTGCTGGGGAAACTGATGTTTTGGTCAAGTAATGTGGGTAATTTAGCTCAAGTAATTCACAGAAGTTTATTTCATGACATATGCAAAATCATGATCTAAAGCAATACTCAGATACTCAAAATAGAAGTTTTTTAAAAGCAGATTTCTCCACTATCCCAGAATTTGCCAAGTTAGCAAAGGATAAGCTGATTATTTCTGTTTGAAAGGATTTATAATTTATGGTGCCAAGCACATATGCCACCTGTTGACAATGACTATTAGCATGACATTTTCAGGAATACAATGGCAGTTCGACTATTACCAAGATGCATTGAATACAATATGCAATTATGGTAATTATGTAGATAATCAGAGAAAACAAGGTACACTGAAGATGCATTGGTTATTTCATTTATGTATTTAAAATCTGAACAATTTAGAAGAACTCTTTTGTCTATTTAGAAAATATGAAAACATTTTATCACTGTGATTCTCAATGCATATTTTAGAAAAGTATTTAAAGTGTATTTGAACAGGAAGGAAAAAGGAAAGTACTTTCAAATATTCGCACCCTAGATCTTATAAATAAAAGTATCTCAGTTTTCATTGCTTCTTCATATTTGCAATATCTTTCAATAGGATAAAATATGATGTATGGGAATGCAACTCCCATAATAAGACCAAAGGAAAGAAGACAGAGGATGCTAAAGTAAAGCATCTAAGCTAAACACACAAGGCCACTGAAGTCATGACAAAAATTTCTTCTTGTACATGAAAGTACCAAGGCTACTTCTGAACCAAGGGACCTATCAATAACAAATAAACTCTTGGGTTTCCACATGCATATGTATTCCATATATTTTTCATAGCACTGTTGTTTTTTAAATTTGTCATAATCTTGAAATAACTCCTTCTTATGCATATTTGATGTGAAAGAATTTAATAGATTAGTTGAAATAAACTAGTAAGTCCCTTTTAGGTAATTTTTGATTTTGCAAACTGTATGGAAGTTGCAAACTATAGATTAGGTGCATTTAGAAGAGAAAGATTTACATTTTACAGCAAAAATAAGCAGTCCTAAAGTTTAAGAGGAAGAAGGAGAGATTTTTAACTTATTTATATTTCTGTGGTTCAGCTTACTAAAGAATTTGAGTTCCAAGGCTGAACTTTTTATCTGTTGTTTGGGTTTTCCGGTTGTGTTTTTGTTTGGTTGGGTTATTTCTAAGAGTCCTGGGATCTCTGAGAGGGATCTCCACAAAGAAACCTTGTTGATTTTTCATGGACAGCTTTAAGAAGAAGTCAAAGTTCTCAAATACTGGCGACACTATTCTGTGCCAAAGAAACACAGGAAAAAGCCCTGTTTAGGAGACAAGTTCCTTTTTTTGATGGTCTAACCCTGTGGCAAGACCTCATTGTCAGCCACTATTTCTGTAGCAGGTGGTGCCAGGAAACACTTTCTCTGCCTTCCATTTGTTTACCTGGCTTGAGTATTTTGTCAAAACTAGTTTTCACAGCTAGGTGGTCAGGGTAGCACCTTGGGTCCGATGATGAAGGAAGTGAGATAAAAGTTCATGAGGAAGGCCAGGAAAATTCCAAATACCTTTTATGCTATACCACATCAAAGCTCTGTTCATATGATGTTTCAGGAATCTATCACAAAGAACTCAACCTCAGCAAGTTTTGAGGTACCTTCAGATATTGTCCTGGCACAAAAGCTTAGAGTAAAAGAGAACTTTTGCAGCAATTGCTTTCTGCTTGGTAGAAACAACACCTCAGAAAGACTCCCGAGAGTGAGCTGATGATTGTGTGACCTGTTTTTGTTAAGGTCAGTCTTAACATTTTAAAGTTTTTAATAAGCATTTTAACATAGGTTGCTAGCATGGAAGCTGCTCATTATGAGCTAATTGTTTCAAAGAGTTGCTGAAAGGGCTTAAATGTTAAATATATGCTTCTGTAAGCAAATATTCACAAGTCTTTCAAAGCAGATGTTTGAAAAATGGTAGGCTGTCTGCTCATGGTAGCAGTACACAAAGGACATGAAGAGGTGGTATTTAATAATAAATATGCTCACAGCTACATGGATGCTAATCCACAGTGGGTTTTTTTTCTAATTTTCAATTAAATGGATAAACCAGCAGTAACCCAAATACTTTTTGTAAGCAAGTTTACTGCAAACACCAGTAATTCCTGGCTTTCCTCTGTTCTCCCTCTCCACTGCTTTCCTACCCATCCTGTCTGTGCATGACTCTCCCAGTGCCGACACCCACTCACAGCCCTTGTTTTTTCTCTCAGTTAGGGCTCTGCCTGTTTTCAGTCCTTGTGCACACACCCTTTGCCTTTCCTTCTTCCCTTCTTCCTTCTTTCCTTTTTACTCCTTTCGTTTTCTTCCTTTTTCTGTTTCTCTCTCTCCCTCTCTTTATCTCTTTATTTCTTTCCTTGATAATAATTTTGATGTCAAGATGTCTTAAACTCTACAACAGGGAGTGGCAAATTCAGATAGGAAGGCATTAAGGGTGCCATTTTTTACAAACCACAGTAATGCTAAGGCTGCCAAAACACACATGGCACATTCTGCAAAACACATGGCAAAAGCTCCATTGACCTCTCCTTGGCCTTTTGCTGTTGTTTTTTCTCATATGTCCCAAATCAATAGCATTCTGTTGACTGATTCTTAGAATATTCCCTGGTACTGACTGGCTAGGACATTCAGCAGACATTGCATTAAAAAAAAAAAAAAAGTTATTACATTGTTAAACTGGCCTTACAAACTTTAAGAACTCGTATTTCTTACTTTCCCGCTTTTATTCTTATGGTTTTCAATTGTTTTCTTGTTTTACCTTGCTTACAGACAGTTTTATTGAGCAATCTGATATCTGAATACCATATGGTTTTATTTATGGTGGATATATTTGCTGGTATTGAATCATGTAGCACATCATGGTACTTGGTGGTCACAAAGGCATCTGGGGGAGAAGTCTCTGCTCTACTAAGCTCAAATCCCAGGTAGCAGGCAGACCCTTACATCAGTAGAGGTTACCATTACGATGAAAACAATCAACAGCTACATGAGTGTCATATTTTACTCATTAAACAGAGGGGATTTCTGATCTTAAAGGACTGAACACCAGACTGAACCAGAACTGTTGTATTTCAGATGTATGATTAATTCATGTTACAAAATTCAAATAAGATACATTACTAAATAAATACATTGCTACAGCATTATACTTATCCTGAACTTAATTTTGTACTTGTTGAACCTGGAGTAGTTTGGTTGCTTGAGCATTGTTTTGATTGTTTTGTTTGTTTGCATTGTGGATTTTGTAATTGTAGATTTGATTGATTTTTTTTACACATAATTTCTCATTGCTTCATTCTCTCCCCTTAGAAACTTTCTCAGCTTTTTATTATATTGAATTGGAGCTAAGATGATCCTTCTGATCTTGTTCCAAGAGTGAATTGGAAGAGCAGCTCTGCAAAGACAAGTAAAACCTGACCTCCAGTCTCCCTTAGCTACATTTTTCTGTATTTCTACATTTTAACCAGAATCACTCATTTACTATAACCTCCTATGGCTTTTGATGTAGCCAGAGCTTTTTAGCTTGTCTTCACAAATTCTTCATGACTCTCTACTTCTGTTCACCAGTGTGCCACTATCATATTTCTAATATTATACCTCTTCTCACAGTGAACCACCCACAAACTATGTCAGAAGCTCGAAACAAGAAAAGGAATTTGCTGAAACAGCAAGTGCCTTGAAAAATACTATTGAAAAATACTTTGCTGCTAGGGCAACAAAGGAGAAAAGAGTTTCTTCCTTGCCCAAATGTCCAAATTTTACTCCTTTGATGCCTTTTAATATGAGGACATTCACACACTAGTTTTCTCTGTTTAACACTTATACTGAAGCACACCTTGATTAAATATGCCTTCATTTAACTCTTCCTAGTATCTTTGGAAGGTGGGATTGAACTGTTACAACTGATTCCTGTATTTGTCTGCTGTAAGCTGCAGAAAATATGAGTCATCTTTTGCAAGCAGAACTTTACCCATCACCATAACATAGGGACTCTTTTTTTTTTTTAATTTGGAAATACCAGTCTTCAAAGCAGAGTTTGAATAGCAGAGATGAATCAGAAATGCCAGTCATTATGTCCCTATGGGCCTGATTCCATTAGGAACTAGGCAAATATTTCTGTGTCTGCAGAACTGAACCCTTAAAACTTTTTGTCACTTTATAGAGAGACCTTTGCAAAGAAGAGACATTGCTGAAGGAAATACCTCTAATCATTGCTTACTTCATCAACCTGATCTGCCACAAGAGGGCAGAAGCTTACGTCACTCAGCTTCATCTGCTGTCACATGAGAATGTCAGGGATCTTCAAGGGGAAAATTTATCATGTTTAAATACCAGGGTGAAAAATGAAATTCCATTAACTATTTTTAAATGGCTTTAGGCCAAAAAGTCAAATGCAGCAACAGAACTCTGTCATCTCTGTTGCAATGACTACAGCTGTCATCACTTGTTTGAAAGGCATTAATTATTGTGTATTAATTAAGTATGCAAAATGCAAAAAAAACCCTTACCCATACACACATCTCCAGAAAAATACGTGTATGGAGCAAGGCTTTGCTAGTTTGAACAATGTGTCAAGCCTAGATACTGAAATATTTATGTAATTGCTCATTGTATTAAATGGGTAGATTTTGAAGTGGGAAGGCGTTAGAAATCCAAGACTATTATGCTAGTCTTAGAATAGTTTAAACTCTCTGTAACTGCTGAGCAAAATGTGTGAATCTGCTCCTATGGGCCTTCTTTTAGAAGAGACAGTAAAAGAAACAATGGACACACCAAGCTCTGACCTGCCATAATTTCAGCACACTGCTGGCTTGCTGCCGAATGGGTGGCAGAGAAACTCAAATCAATAATGTGTTGTATTCTGCATTGGTAAAATGGTTTTCATAGAAAAATGAAGAAATGAAAAAATCCAGCTCACTGTTTTCATACTGGGGTAATTTACATTGCATACACTGACTTCCACCATTTTAAAATGTCTTATAAATTGAAGTTGATGGAACTATGATTTAATGATTTGTGGGCTTAGGTTCTGACAAATCCCACCCCTGTTTCCTATTGCTCATAATTCTTATAATTATAGTCATACTTTAAAAAAAAGTTTCCATAGTTTATCAGCTGATTCAACTACTGAAATGAAACCCTCAATACCACTCATTGATGCATTTGTCATTTACAAACACTGCCTAAAAAGCACAGGAATTTCTTTTTCTTCTTGCTGATATTGCAGCTGTAAAGCAAGATCAGTCCTTGCCCCTGTCAGTTTTTTTTTCCTGAGCATCAGCTTAGTAAAAGACTGCATTACAGAAGAAAGAGAAGATAATGCTCTTTTCAACACTTGTTAAAGCATATTTTAACAAAATGCAGATTTCTGTATAGTGAGACTGATACTATGCTTTGTTCAATGCCTTCTTAAAGATACTGTTAGACACAATTGGTGGGAAGAGATACAGCAAAAAATCCGTGCACATTTTCAAGCTTATGAAACTGATGGTGATGATTGTAATTATCAAGGACAGCATGAAGTAGGTACTTACAAAACTCTGATAACTTGGCCAGCACAGTGCTCTATCAAAAATGAAAACCTATCTATTGCAGGGGTAAAAAAGCCCTGGAGCCTTTTCTCTACCTTCTAGAATTTTGGGAAAAAAGAAAAGAAAAGAAAAGAAACAAACAAACAAAAAGTGCTGCAGAAAAACGTTCTCACAATTCTCCTCTAGGTAAAGAGATTTCATATTCCAGAATCTGGAATATATCCATTTAAAAAGATTTTAGGTTGCAAAAAGTACTCCCCCTTAAAACTGCTGAGAATTTAAAATAAAAAAATAGGGATTTCTTCTTTTATGATTGGAAGACTAAATATAGTCTGTTATCTGAGAATCCAGATAACCCACAGTCCTTGGGTCTGCAATTTCCCATGGGCTACCATGGAGACAATGAGGTCAGGTGAACTGTTGGGAAACTACAAAGGATTTTACCAGAAACTTGTTTGGTTTCATTTAAAAACTGAACACAATTACTACATTTCCACTTTTTCCTGACAAACTTATACTGTCTGATAGAAATGTTCAATCAGAATTTTTCCAACCAGTCCCAGTCTCTGTATAAATTAACTTGTGACAGCACTAAGAGAGTTAATGCAGCAGTGATAAAAATCAAAGGACTGACTCCAGCTTATTCTTCAAATTTTAGACCAAGATTTGGACAAAAGTTACTACCATATCAGTTGTGATCATCAAGTTCATCTGACTTCCTTCCTTCCTTCCAGCCCCTGCAAGAATACTAGTATATAAAAATTCTGGTTTGTTTTTGTTTTTTTTTTTTGGTGAACAACAAATGTAGCAACAGAGAGTAAGAAAACAATTTCCTGAAAATCAAATGTATTAACTTAGGATGAAAAGAAAGGGGCAAAATATTTCCAGTTTAGGTAGCAGCAAAAACTTAGGTGGCTGATTCTACTAGGTTGATCCAAGGAGTTGCAAGATGATCCAGGGAAGTTAGGTAGCCAGTTTCCCCCCAGAAGTAAATAAAGACTGAAAAAGCCTCAGTAGACTAGCCAACAAAAAACCATTCTGTGAGGGGGAGGGTGGGTGTGAAGATACTGAGTTCCAGCCAATAAACCGTGAGCATAGCAGTGAGCCAAAAATGCCACCAAATGTACCAGTGACAGTGTAGCATATTAAGGACCTTCACACATGCATCCTCTGCAGACTGGAATAATTATCTGAAGACAGGCACTTAATTAGTTGGGACTTCCTTTTTCTGAAGATTAGATGGCTGATGATACCTGCCTTTTTCAAAACAACTTATAAATTAGGCTAATCTGCTCAAAAGCATAAAAGGGTTTCTTCTCCTTAGCCTCTGCAAATTCAAATCTATACCTCCCACTTCCCAGGCATATATCCTTGGAACCAGAGTGTGTGAAAGCTGCTTATAGCAGTAACAAAAATCAGGCCCAGTATATATTAGCTTTGTTAGAATACATCAGGAAGTCTATTTGCATACTTTCCAAAAATAAAACTGTACAACAGACACCTTAAGCTCTTCAGTCAGTCTTCTTCCCATGTCAGGAGATGGCACATTTTGCTGAGTTAAAATCAATTGCAAATTCCCACAGATTTCAACTGAGACAGGTTATCTCTGCAAAACAGTAATACCAAAGACAAAGAAATGATATAATGTGTATTCCATTTGTAACCGGATTAATTTGTACTTTTTAATATTTTTAAATGTCATTTCTGTATCCAGAAGGTCAGCTATCACTCTCATACCCTTTAGAATAAGACAGCTGTGAAGGGGACTGATTAAAAAAAGCTGTCATTTTAATGAAGTTTCCATTCTCAATTGGTTTTCTTAAAGAAACTTGCACATGCATAAAAAACCTTACAGTCAGTTCTGACTCATAGCCATTAGTTCTGCCAAGTATAAAGGACATCCATAATCCTTCACAACAATGTATGACATATTTCTGCTGAATAAACTTTGCCAGTTATATTAATCTTTTTGCTACTTAGTATGCCTTTGTGTTAGACATCTACTTCTCATATTATTCTCTTCAGAATTTCCAATTTCTTTGGATCATTTTCAAAAATCTGAATTGGAATATTCTTCCCCAAATATTTAGTATCAGTGAAGCTGTAAACACAGAGAAGGATCTGAAAGGACTCAACTGAAGCAAATTTAGGACACTACTGCTACCACAGCAACTAGACCATTACAGTGAATTATGAAAGAAAGGGCTGAAAAAAAAGATTAAATTGTTATAAAGCAGTGATTTAAATGAGAGTCCAATGAAATACAAAAAAGGAGCTTGGCCTTGTTGGGAAAGGAGAAAAATGTGATTAGTAAAGGCATATCTGTGATTAGCCTACATTCATGTTTTCAAAAATTTATGTGATATTTCCAATTGATGAGAAAATCACAAGTCATTTGGTGAAAGAAACTAAGAAAGTTATTAGCCTTTCACAAGTAACACAGGACTCGAGAGAAGAACAGTGTGACTGATCCTCATTGGTTTCAATGCAAAGTGATATAGGTTCTGATGAAGGGAGCAAATCGAGATTGCAATGACTCTAATTATAAATCCTTAATTTACAAGATTTTCTCTTGGAAACTTGGGAAGTGCTCACCTATTACAGCTCTGAGTTTTGGGCATTAGGAGACTGTGCTACAATACTGTGATCTGATTTTTTTAAAGAATCGATCATAATGCTATAGACCAACAGCGAAAATAATTTTACCAAGAACCAAAAATAGTTGGGAGATCCTGTGAAACATTAAAAGATGATAATTATATGGCAAATGTCACAAGGAGACAATAAAAGCAAGACACGAGAGATTTCACCCATCACTGAATTAATTGAAAAGCCCCACAAACCCAATGAATAATTACAATAACTTCTATGCAGTACAGTTCAGAGGGTTACGTTTCAGCAGCATGTGTACTTGTCACCCTCATTATAAATCTCCTTGTAAGGATATGACCTTCATTTAAGGCTACTATGCTGATGTTCCTAATTACAGAAATTCACATTTCCATTCACAGTGAGTTTTACCTTTCTAGCTGTTATTTCAAGCAAAGACATAAATTTGGTTATATTGCCTGAACTCTGATGCTAGGTGAAGCCGCAGTATCCCTGATATTACAAATAAAGGTATACCAGAGTGATTTTATCAAAACAAAATTCACCATGAAAGAATAAACTGGGACCAAATCTCTATTCTCCTGCAAGACTTAAGAATAATTTACCTTTGTATGCAGTGTAATACATCATCAAAAGACAAGTTCAAATATTTCACAGGGCATCTCTGAATGCCTGACAATAGAGATTTAGGCCCAGTGAACTGTGTTACTGCATTTAGAATATACTTAAGCATACGGACAGTAGCCTGTGTTTTAAGAACAGCATAATCACAACTGTGTGCTGAGTCTGAGGACAGTATATTATACTGCTGCTTTCTCCCTGGAATAGAAATGATTTTTAAGGGACTTCTGTCACCTGATTACTGGTTCAGAACAAACACAGGCATATAATGAGCCTTGCATTCTGCTGTGTTTGACTCATCCAAAATAACTCGGTCACCTATACATTGCCAAGAATGAATCTTTCACCAGACCACCAGAAAACCCAATGTGGGATGCTGTTTTACAGAATGAAAATACAATTGAATTGAAAGGGTAAGAACTCACAGGGAAAATCCCACCACCACCACCACAAAACCCAAAACACAACAGGGCATCATATTTTAGAGGAGGAAGTGATGGGGGAAAAAAAGCTGGGTAGTATATTACCTTACACCTGGGCTTTCATCCTCCTAACTGTGACTTCTGCTATATTGTTATATATATATTGTAGGATCTGTAATATCCTGACAACTCAGTCTTTATTTAAAATTCTCTATGCCTCTTGCTCTAAGAATTGTAGTCAACTTTTTGAATAAAGTTCAGTCTCTTACAGAAAACAAAATTACTGATTTATCCCAGCTACTTTGACAGTAATTTGTCAGCCCAGTCTCATTATCCAAAGTCCCCAGACCTGGTGCAGAAGCCCAGGAAGGATTTGGGGCAAAGACCCTAAGTCTGCCCTAAACTCCAAGTAGGAAAAGACAGCAAATAACCTCAGTCATCCATTCTTCTGATCTTCTACTACACCAGTCTCTAGCACAGAGTTGCTTTAAAACTTACTCCTAATCTCACCACAAGCTGGGGAATGCCAGAAGAGTTGTATCTACAACACCTCTTGACAAAACTTTGGTCAGCTACAGCTGTGGCAAACTAGTTCAACTCTCCATTTCTTTTCTGCTGCCAGAACAGTGAAAAAGATACAGAATCAATTCTTATTTCTTCTAGAAGTGCTTCCAGGAATGATCAGAAAACTGATAATTCAGGAGATTCCCCCAATGGGAGATAGAAATGCTCATGGTAAGTCCTGTAACTTCCATATTACCTGTAGCCCTCTCTCTTGGAACAGTGAGTGTCTTCATCATCTCAACTTCCTATTTCATCTTCTTTGATTCAGTTAAAAGCGATGAGGGAACAAAGCTGAAGACTCTGTTGTCAGCCTCCAACAGAGGCTGTTGGAGTCTCCATCTTTTTTCTCCTTTCACAGGAAAAAGACACAGTTCCAGCAAATAAAGTAGAATTTATTATTGTTTTGCTCTCAGAAATGCTTCCCAATGAAAGTGCAAGTGTGATAAAAAAAAGTAGTTCAGATTAAAGGTAACATTCACAAAAAATCTAAACCCAGGTCTGTATGAAATATTGTCACATTCCTTCTACCACTCATATAACAATCATAATTGTTTAATTTTAAAAAAACCCAGCATTTGCAAGATGAGATTTAATTCTCAAAACAGTGATGAATCATCATGATTTTAAATTAATACACTAGACAATGTTGAGATCAAGAGTGCTCATCTCTGCATTTCTCCAGTTTAACCAAAGCATTTACAATCACAAATTCTAATTTTGCCCTCATCTTGTTTAGGCTTTTTTTAGTTTTTTTTTTTTAGGTAGACAAAGGTAAACTTTCAGTGTGAAATCATTTTTACAAGAGTTACAAGATGGAAGTTTTTAGAAACATGGCCTCATATTGGAAAATAAAATTTAAAAAAAATTTATTTGCATTTCCCTCATGGAAAAACCAAGTGTTCTATCAACTTCCATAACAGAGGTCTTGGAGCTTTCTTATTTGTGTTAAATACCTAATTGCAATTCCTACCTTTGAAACTCTTCCTGTAAATCCTTAAGTGATCTGCCTAGAGAGCAGGTATCAATGTAAAAAGGTAGAGGAAGTAATTTAATTATCCTCTCTCCATCTCTGTATGAAAAAAAAGCACATCAACATCTCTGGAGAAAGAAAGAAACTAAGGATTTTGGAATTAAATTCAGCTTAGTTTACAAAATTACAGCATACTTCATGAAGTGTAAACAGATGTACTAAACACTTAAATCCTAATATTTTATTACAAATATTTATACTTGGCTGCTTTAACTAAACAGGGAATAATAATTTACAAAAACTTGAATCTCATTTCATATCATTTTCAAACACAGATATGCACGTAGATGAAAGAAGAGTAATCATCTTAACAGACACTTTTTGAGTTTGTATACAGCAGTTACCCTTCTCCAAATGCACACCAAAATCCAAACCTGTCTGAATCAAATAGAAAGTCACATCTCTCTCACCTCATGCAGTCACATTAAACATTATCTGGTTCCCTCAAGTCTTTTCTCAGAACTTGGAAGGAAAGAGCAAAGAAGGGAAAAGGATCAGCATACAGAAGCACTCTCCAGGACAGAATAACAGAATATTTTGCTCTGTGTAACTTTGAACTGCTGCTAAGCAAGAGAAGAGAACCATTCTCCTAATGAAACTCCCAATGAAGTTACTTCCTTTCAGCTTCCTGACTTAAAAACCCCCAACAGTTTAGATATTTGCCTAGTGCTGGGCAAAAAGCTTCACTGATTTCAATGGTTTATAAGACAAAAATAATTCAGAATCTGAAACATAATTACCTAAATACTGCCTCCTTTGTACCAGTGTCCAGGGTCAAGCTAATGGAATAACATGACTATTGTTTTGTTAACAATTTAAATTTTAAAATTTTTATTTTGCCAAGCTGATTTATTATTGTAGACTAGAGCTCTTTATCCTTGATGTATCATTAAGGAATCTTGGGACTGACGTTATATTTCTTCTACCTATATCAATTGTCCATATGTATGTTTGATTGATAATACAAAGAAAAAAAACCATTAAAAGTTGGCATATCAGGTCAGACATTGTCTATGTAGCTATAAAAAGGTATCAGTCAGTGATTATTTATTAAACATTTCTTGTTTACTACTACTGAACAAAGGAAATGCAGAACATTATTGCTCACTTTTCATACAAGACTATATATACACACATAGGAGATACCTCTATCTATCTATCTATCTATCTATCTATCTATCTATCTATCTATCTATCTATCTATCTATCTATCTATCTATCATAAAGAAAAGCTCAGTAGTGAAATAACCAGTATTATATGCATTATGTGGTCCAGCATCTAAGCTCCTCTTTGGAAGGGGACAAGGGAGGCTTGGTTTCGCGTTGTTCCTATTGCTGCAAGGTTTACCACACAGTGCTGTGGATGGTAGGGAATGCTGCAGGGTGTTCTTTATGTAGCTTATGCTTATTCATAATTGTCAAGGCTGCCTAGGGCTCACCATAGGCTCAGCATAAGCACCTCTTCATCTATTTGTATGAATCTAAATAACATATAGCTCTCACAAGTCTGTGTCTTTGCACTGTCTCGAGACTTTCTCCCTGTTGTCCTTTAATAAATGTGAATTCTTGTAAGCATAACTCAGGATTATTTTGCCTCTGTGCATTTGTTTGCATTCTGCAGCAGTGTGTCAATTTAACTTAGTTCTGAAGATGTCTGGGATATTACAAAGAGTATTATTTACACAATGTCTCCATGGCTTATTTTGGCCTACATCCTCTGAGGTAAGTTGAGAATCTATGAGGAACATTAAAGAGAATGGAATAAGAAGATAGTACCTCTGATTTCCCCTGTATACATGTCATTTCTATGATGAAACTATTGAAAACATGTTACTCCAGAGATTCTTATGCATCTACAGAAATGCAGGAAAACTAAGGACATGTTATTTTCCTGAGCAAAACCACTATTTTTTTTTCTTTCAATCGATTTTGAAATAGTCATATAGATGTTCAAATTATAAAAGAGATTCTGACAACTTGCTGCATGGTGCTCAGAGAAGCAAAGTCCTGTTGCAAAGTACAATTGATCACAGCCCAGAAGAGAGTTTTCTATCCTATTAAGCTATTCAATATAAAAAAGTAAAAACCCTTCTTGAAATGAACATTGTGGAAGGAGCAGTTCAGTGTTGAAACTGAGAGTGGTGGGAAATTTGCACACATTTCTTTTTTTTCATTGATATTTCATTTTTATTCAACTATGAGTTATTACATTTACTGGTTCCAAAGTGTCAGACTAGTTGAGTACAATGAATTCATTGCACACCTAATATGTTGATAGAAAATGAGAACAATAGAGAGTAGACCGCTACCAAGAGTGTAAACAACGAATGAAGAATCAGATCACTCTCTGTAGAATTCTACCATAATAAGAACAGCTTAAATAGAAGTATAAAAATTTAAAATGTAAGTATAAAACCTTAGGACATCACTCAATCAAAATTAAAATCTATTAGCAGCTTTGATGATGAAATTTTGTTTCTGTTTTATTTTAAAATAGGTCATGTAAATGAGTTATAAAAGATAATTAAATAGCATGTCTGTTTACTTAAAAAAAATTCCCCACAAAAATTAAAATTCACAGAGTCTGTTGTTTTGAAGTTGGGTATTTCATAACGATTGCTTTTCTTTTGGGGTCATATGCCCATGAGTATCACCTAAGAGTTCTGCAGTAAGGCCTAGAGCAATAAATGAAAAGAAAAATCAGTGTAGGAAGAGACTGCAACTAATAAATATTTGATCAGATACACAAATTCACACAGTTTGATAATGCCTTGAGGAATTTGCCATAATTTATTAACTCCTGCAATGTAAACGTGTTATGTTCCTTAAGAAACAGCAAGCCAATAAACAGCTATTAATTTGTTCAATCAGGTTTTTTTCCAGAAGTACATATATCTGAAATACTAGATGCTTATATTTGTGTGAATAAAAAATGAAAACAATAAAATATAAAGAGAGGTGCCCCTGAAGCATAGAAGCTTTAGAGTAATTCCCACTTTTCTGAAGAATGATACAATTTTAATATGGGAAATAAATATGTTTTTAACAATTAAGTTACTTTGAAAAAAATCAGTCCTAAAGTAAAAAATATCTTGAACAGAAACACTTCTGTACACTTGTCTTGGCTATTTAAATGTCAAATGCTACTTCAACAAAACACTCTTGGAGTAGGTTTTATATTTAACTCAGGAGTAGCTGCAAGAGTAACATCACAGAACAGGACTGTACAGCACAAAATACTGTTTTCATAGTTACATTCACAACGCTAAGATATTCCTGTAGTGAAAGACTCTTTGTAGTTTCTGTTACTGGGGGTCCTCCTGCACATCTTCCCTTGCTGCCATGCAGTGATCACACTGAAATGTATGGACCTGCTAAAGAGGCAAAAGAGCTCCTTACTACTCTTGAAAGAACAACTCGGTGTTTGTGACACAGACACATCACTGCAGTGCCACCAACAGACGGTGAAAAATGTGCCAGCTGTTAGGCAGCAGAGTGAGCTTAAAGCAAGAATTTTCCATTACTGTTTCACTGCAAGTGGAAGGAAAAGACTTCAATTGTTCTCAGGATGGATTAGAACTTCAGACTTCTCACTACCAAATGTAGCAACTGGGAGAATCTAGGTAGTCTTGATCTTTAATGTGGATTTTTCTGTATGCCTTTGAAGATGTTCAGCAGTCACACATACAGGGATACTTATTAACCATATCATGTCACCCTTTGCCCTTACAGTTATTCCTTTAGGGGGGCTTAAAAAAGGTAAGACCTTTCTTTTTCATCACTCTAAAATGAAATCATGAACTGAAATGCATTTCAGTCTGAATAAATTAATCTTAAACCAAGCATGAACAGCACATAAAAAACATTTGTCTTCTTCACATTTCTGCACAGTACACTTTCCTGCCTATGAACTCTGGATAGTTCATGTCTGCAGGAAGCAACATGGAAAATGCTCTGCTTTTGCAAAGCTAAAAACGCTGTAGGTAGATGGAATTTTTACAAATCAGATACCACTTGGAAATCCTAAATGCTTTTGGTGAGAACTGACTATATGAACTGGTGTAGGTACTGGAAAGTTTTTATACATTTCAAATTAAAGTTTGTGATAATTGATCCTAGTGAATTATACAACATTTTTAGGAAAGAGCATGGGTAATATTTTCTCCACAGTGTCTTAGTCACTGAAGCTGTCAGGAAGAGCATTGTAGTCTGTTAATTTATAGCCTATGTATTTGCATGAATACACTGAGTCTCACAATGGATTATGTGCAGGTTTTTTTTCCAAATTGAACCTTTATCAAAACAAATATTAACACAGGAACACCTAGATTTATTCTGTTTCATTTTATGGAGGGCAAGTATTTAGGGATAATATAATTATGATTATATAATAACAAAAGCAAATTGCCAACCCTTGAAATACTCCTATTCCTATTAAACAAGCATTAAAAAAAAATCTGTCTATCCATGATAGACTAAAAACTCCACAAATCTGGTTTGATTGACTGTCATGCACAAAGGAAGCATTAATGTAGATAAAACATTCTTACTTGAGCCATGCAAGTTTTTTAGACACTAATTCTCGCAGATATTTATGTTGGGCTGTTTGGGGTGCAAGTAATCCAAATGATACTTCCATTTTTCCTTTATTTTAAATACGAAGTCTTCATATTGTGTCTGAGATCAAAGTTTTTGCAATAATATTCCATGTAAACTTTGCTGGATTTCATGAATTTGGAGGAGTCCGTAATTTTTGATAAACAGCTTTCAGATTAAGGAATTATCTCAAGCAGTAACCTCTAGCATAAAGAGGCATGATTCAATGTTTGAGATCTACAGTAATTTCAGTTTTGCAGAAACTGGGCAAAAAGGAAGCAGTTTAAACTAGTTGGAAAATGTAGCAGTTTATCAACTCCTTGTTAATATTTTATACAAATAAATTATATATACACATTTAATTTTCCTAGAAGTATAAATTGCAGTAATAAAGACCTTGTCATGTGTTGAAGTTTAATTCCTAAATTTATCAAAAGCACAGGAAAGATACTTGCTGAGACCTTTACAGATAATTCTGTGAATGAAAAACTCCACTGCCATTGACTTTCAATATCTACTATGTGCCCCTTTCAATCCCAGTGAGGATTCCTTCAGAACTAAATGTATATTTCAGCACTTTACACACAGAGGCAAAATCAATATTATAGTTTGAATCTTTATACAAAATTTGGTCCTACAATTTAATATTGAGCACTAGAAGAGACCATGCAAGAGGTTTCTAAAGAAATACTACATGGAGGGGCTAACGTCTTTGAAATTCATGTAAAAGACGGCATTGCAGTTATGCCAGAGATGTACCTTGTATGAGCCATGACAACACGATTGTTTAGAGAGGAGATCCTTTCAGCTGAATAATGGGTGGTGCAAATTTTTCTGTGCACACAAAAGAATTAGTCAAGCTGGGGGGGCTTTGATGGTGTTTTTTTGGTTTGTTTCGGGTTTTGTTGTTAGTTGGCTGGTTGTTTCTTTTTTTAACATATATTTTCTAACTTAACAATCATACAAGACCAAAATTAAACATGTGATAGGCAGTGACACAAAAAATGGATTGAGCACTTTTTAAAGGTTAATAGCAGTCTTGAGGCTCTAAAAATGCTCCTTAGAAGTCACTGTACATGATGTGCAATTAGATAGCTGCAGAGATTCTGCAAAATCTGGCATATGTCAGAGATAAGATTCCCTGCAGAGTTGCTCTAACTACAGAATAGATGTGACCTTTTAGGGTCATAAAAAACAATAGTAGAGCTAAAAACCATGCATTCCCAAGTATTTCAAAAAAGTTCTAAATGTTTCATAATACAAAAATATGTTGCCACAACAGCCAATCAAGTTTAGTCCAGAGAACAACTCCACAGAACAAAACTCACCTTGGTGAACTTTGCCTTGCAAGATCTCCAGGGCCCTTTATTTACCTTTTTAATTGGACAGGGCAAGGCACCGATACTTTCTTCTGACTGAGCATTATTTCAATAATATCTTTCACTTTGGCTTACTGAACGCTAAAAAAAACCCAGAGAATACAAGAAACTAATTGTTATCCTGCAAAATTAGTTATTTCTTCTCTGAACTTGAGCAAAGGGCATCAATAAAGTGGATTTAAATTAGCATAAACTGTTGTACAAAAATTAAGTTAATTCATTGCCTGCATTTGCTTGTCTTGTAAACTGATAGATCTTCAGAGCAAAAATAGTTTTTTGATTGAGAATACACAGTACTGGTTGAATAAGCTTTTGTAGGACTTGTCCACAGACATTTCTCTGTTTTGTTTCCAAGGTACTTCTTTGTATTAGAATAACTTGGTGAAAGGCCTGTAGTGACAGGAGAGACTGGCTATGGACAATGAAATCCCACCAAAGAGGGTTACAACCCTTCCACTGACTTTAATGGGCTTTGGATCAGACACCTAGGGAGAGAAAAACATAATGACACTGGCTGAAAAAACAATAGCAAACACAGACTATCTTAAAACTGGACACTGCAGACAACACCAGAGCAATTGCAGCTGAGACTCTCAACTGTACCTCAGGATATGCTGTAAGACTTGCTGCCTAGGGCTGGAGAATTGATAGGAAGATACTGAAGTTTTCAGAACAATGAAGTAATAATGAAATAGTTATGAGTGAGGAATACTAAGTGCTGCTTGAAATTAGTTTCCATTTGCTATCATGTATGGTCTTAATTGCACAACAAAGTGAACAGAACATATCAAACATGATTTTTTTTATGGTTACTGTCAGAATATGAGAATTCTTTTTGCAGGGTTGGCCTCTTCTCCGAGGCAACTAATGACGGGATGAGAGAAAATGGCCTCAAACCGCGCCAGGGGAGGTCTAGGTTGGACATTAGGAGGAATTTCATCACAGAAAGGGTGATTAAACATTGAAATGGACAGTCAGGGGGGTGCGGAGTCACTGCCCCTGGAGGTGTTTCAGACTGGACGCGTTACATAGTGCCATGGTCTAACTGACAAGGCGGCATTCCATCATAGGAGTGACTTGATGATCTCACAGGTCTTCTGCAACATAATTGATTCTGAATTGCTTCACTTATTTTTGGCAGCAGAGTAGGTGGATAATTATTTCAACTACACTGAGAAAACAAATTCAAGGCCTTTCCTACCATACTAATGAGGTGTGAATGAACGGTGAAAAGGATTGCAATGAGATGGGCACACTGATCATCAGTTTACCCATAAAGATAGTGAAAAGCAAAGGGTAAATTACAGGAATTGAGGAGCTTTGAAAAATGCATTAGCAACTTTGCTGCTGCTTTGGAAAAGGTATCATTCTCTTAAAAGGTACATTAAAACCAAAGAAGTGACAAGACATAGAAGGTATGTTTGTCCTCAGGGCAAGTACCATCTGGCACTCTTGTTTAAAATGAGAGTGAATCAGTTAGAGAGCTTTGGAAGTGAATGTGGTAACAGGAAAAAATGTGATACATTTCAAGAGAAGGTCTAAGAGTGAGAGACTTGAGATTTCTTGCTTGTTTTGTTTTAAACCCTGTGTACATTTTTAAAAGGTTAGTGCATGATTTCCAAATATCACTGCACATCCATGCATCGGTGCATTGTTTCCTAAGCCCCGTTCTCTTTCACTGTTTCAGTGACTTACCTGGGAATCTTCATCTTCAGAGGTTTCTGAACTGATCTGAACTGTAAGTAATTGAAATGTCTTTGAAAATTACATCATGAAGGGGAGAGGATATGCGCTCCACATTGGGGAAGATTTTCTAGCAGTGAAAGAACAGAAATTTTACTGTTAATTGGGAAACTAGTGTGAAGCAGAAAGCTTAAGTTTGTGGATCTCAATATTGTGATTCTATCAGCTGAGAGGGAACTAAATAAGCAATGTTATGACCTAAGGAGCCAAACAGAATACAATCCCAATTTCAGGTGAGCTCAGATAACATCTGAGTATATTAACTTAAGCTGAATTTTATAGCAACTTGTAGCAACTTGACAGCTGTTGACACCCAAGATAGCTCATTTACATCTAGCTTGGTTATCACTGTACTAGATTTAAATCTGCACCCTCACGAATAAACTGAACTGATATAAAAAGAAAACCAAAACCTACAAAGTAAACGAGGACATTTTTCAGTCACTTTTGAACAAATCCTATGAGACTCCATAATAACTCTATAATAAAAGGAATGAGAAATTCTCATTGTGGAAAAGAAATTGAACATAACTGGCATTCCTGAGACTTGATGTGATGATTCATGACTTGAATGCTAATAACTGGTTATTGCATATTGAAAAGAGACCATGTAAAAGATGTTGTACATATTCAGCATTTTACATCTCTCTCTCTTAGAACTCCTGGTAAATCAGGAGCATAGGCTTTAAATGCATCTAGAGGAAAATGTTAACAAAGCCAAAATAGAAATCTGTTACAGACTATTAGATCAGAAAGTCAGATGAGTTTCTTTCAAAATGAATGTCAGTGATGTTTCCAATAAAGAACGAAAACTATTAGGAGCTATACATTTGAAGTTTTGTGTATGTGGTGATAAAGAAATATTTACTGAATAAAACAAAAAAACCAAAAAACAACAAATACCCCAAACAAACAAACAAAAACCCACAAAATGTTATCCAACACATAAAAACCACTTTGGCCCTCAAAGTCACAGATTAAAATGGATTACTGTATAGATAGTAATCAATTGGTTGCCTGGTTTCGTCAAAAATAAGACAAAGAACAGGATGCAGCTTCTTCCCTCCCATGTGACAGAGAAACCATGCTCTGTTGGGCAGGGTTAATGTGGGAATGAAGGCTGTCTAGTCCATGCTTTTGCATCCTTGGTATTTACTGGTAGCAACTTTCTTAAGATGCTGGAAATTATTTGTGAAGTGACTACTTGTTGATGAAAACAGTTGATGAAAATTTGTTCAGTTGCAAGATCCGTAACATAAGATAGTGGAAGTCCAAAATAATCCGTACAACACAAAAATAGTTGCTTTAACTATGGCTTCAATTTTGATGAGAGTTCATGGTAGCTGAAGGCAGCAATTTTTAATACAAGTCAATATATCAAAATAGGAAAAGAAAATACTCACTAGCAGTAGAAATCAACTTGGACTTTACTGATAAGACATTAGGAAAATGCATGGCTGAATAAAGGATAATAGGGATGATATTTTAACTGCATTACATTATATATTATAACACATTAGGAGGGGAAAAAAGACATGCTTTCAGATAGAAACTGGAATTATTAGAGAGGAGGCAGAAAATGTATGCTATGTTCTGTCTTGTCAAAGTGATTTCATTCTTCATCAGAATTTGATAAAAATAACTGAACAGATGCACTTACACTAAACAAAAAAAACTTACTAATTGAAGGACTAGAAGAAAACCTTTCCGATTAAGTTCTTGATGTCAGTATAAATCCTGAAGCTACTCAGTACTTCTAACAATGAACTGAAAAATAATAAAAAATCTTCTGATAAAAATTGGTGTAGGGTGAAAAGAGTAGAAAAGGTATCTAATTATAAAGGCACGGCAGTTGCAAAAATTGGTGCCCAAGTATTCTCTGTGTGTGTATATAGAT